>CM068303.1:37816538-37870886 GCA_034768395.1 Linum lewisii
TCTATTGGCCCACAATGAGGAAGGAAGCAGGCGATTTAGTGAGAAAGTGCCACAAGTGCCAAAAGTTTGCAAGCTACCATAAAATACCAGCGACGGCTCTTCAGGCAAACATCAGCCCATGGCCATTTGCAAGGTGGGGAATGGACATCTTAGGCCCATTTCCTGAAGCCTCGGGAAAAAGGAAATTTCTCATCGTGGCAGTCGACTATTTTACTAAGTGGGTTGAGGCAGAAACAGTTGCGAGCATCACCGCTAAGCAAATACAAATATTTGCATTGAAAAATATCATCACAAGATTCGAAATACCAAAAAGCATCATCTGCGATCATGGCACTCCGTTCAACTCACAGGTCTGCAAGGAGTTCTGTGACGATCTAAAGATAAATTTGAGATTCGCCTTGGTCGCTTATCCCCAGGCCAATGCGCAAGCGGAGGCGGCTAACAAGCTCATCTTACAGGGATTGAAGAAGAGGGTGGATGGATGCAAGAGTGTGTGGTTCGAAGAGCTTGACCACGTACTATGGGCCCACCGAACGGCTTACAAAACAGCGACGGGCAAAACACCTTATACATTGACATATGGAACCGAGGCGGTCCTCCCAGTAGAAATTTCAATCCCATCCATCCGAATCCAGGAGTACAGGGACGAAGTAAATGAACAGGAACTAATGCTCAATGTGGATATGATTGAAGAAAGGAGGGAAAAGGCACATATGCGATTAATCACGGAGAAAGAACAGTTGGCTAGACGATACAATTTCAAACTCCGACCGCATCACATCACACTCAACGATTTAGTACTGCGAAAAATTTTCAGGCCGGAGGTCGTAGCAACTAAGCTTAATCCTGGTTGGGAAGGCCCGTATAGAGTGCGACGGGTAGTTGGTGCTAATACCTTCAAGTTGGCGGAGTTAGACGGAACAAAGATCCCCAAAACATGGAACTCAATGCATCTTATGCGATATTAGGACTAGTGTAGCCAAGTAAGCAATGCGAGTCTTAATGAATGGCCAAGTGTCAAGATATCCTTCCTCATTCGAACAACGCTTCACACATTAAAAATCGCCATGTAAGACCTAAGGGCATTGAAATCGCTATGTAAGACCTAAGGGCATTAAAATCGCTATGTAAGACCTAAGGGCATTAAAAATCGCCATGTAAGACCTAAGGGCATTGAATTCGCTATGTAAGACCTAAGGGCATTAAAATCGCTATGTAAGACCTAAGGGCATTAAAAATTGCCATGTAAGACCTAAGGGCATTAAAATCACTATGTAAGACCTAAGGGCATTAAAAATCGCCTTCTAAGACCTAAGGGCATCGAAATCGCTATGTAAGACCCAAAGGCATTAAAAATCGCCCAAAGCATTATCCTTAACCACGGGAGGCGGGTTATCCGTAGTCAAAAAAGGAGCTCACGAAAGCAGGCCACGATAAAAAATAGGAAATAAGGCATCAATAAATAGTCACGACGCCAGTGATAATGGAGTGTACTAACATACAAAGCAAAGAAGAGAGAGAGGAAGGGAAAAAGAAGCAAGGATCGAACAAGCAAATGTGCAACAACAGCAGCAACCTCAACGAATATCCCTATGAACCCAACATCTTTAGGGGGCAACCCCTTTTCCTCGATCACCAGAGCCCTTGTCAGCAGATTTGGCAAGTTGAGTACTGGAGCATGGATCGCCGGAGGGTGGAGTAGGCTCGGGAGGCGGTGGCTGAACTTCCGTGCCATCAGGGTTCAAATCCGGAAGACAACGTTTTCGGCGTTCAGCCGCCACATACTCCGTGTCCTCAGCAGTCACCTCCCATTCCAAGCGATCCGCGTCTTGAAAGACGATCTCTTCATCATCATCGACAGGGTCAAGCACCCCAGCGTTGTAGCGATTAAGACCTTTAAGCACAACACGAACCATCTTGCGGCCAGGCAGCTCCTTGACGGGAAATCTTATAGAACTCATTCCGACAGCTGCGCATAACCACGCTCATACTCTAGCCAATAGATTGGGTAAAGTACGCAACGGACTTAGTATAAAGCGCTTTTTGGGCAGCTAGCTTAGAATCAGTCGCTGCCTGGGCCGCTAAGGAATCATTTAAAAGGTCCTTCGCGTTGTCGCGCTCCGCAGCAATCGCATCCACGCTGGCAGCTTTGACCTGAGCCTCCTTCAAATCAGCCTCGAGAGGGAGAGTTGACCGCGAGTGGCTTCCAAGCTTTCCCTCAGGCGATCAGATTCCTCCTGCAGACTTTTCTGGAGGGTTTCCAGGCGAGCGACTTAAGCAGTCCTATCGTCTAGATTCTCTTTCAGATTGCAGAGAGCGATACTCACCACATTAGCACGGCGCTATATATAAAAAGGGAAAAAGGAAGGAAAACAAAAGACAAAGAGGATCAGTAATAAATCGTCGCGCCAATACAAGTACCACATAAAGACAAAGGTCAAAGGTCAATACCGTTTCCTCATTATGTAGATGAGTAAGGCTCATGCGAAGCGATCGAAGATTTTCAACATCTTCCTTCAGCTTCAAATTTTCCTCTTGGAGATGCTTACAAGCAAAAGATAAATCGCCAAGCTCAGCAATAGCCTAGTGACAAGGGTCACACATTCCTTAGTCGAGCAACACTACGACGATACGATTATTAATCACAGGACTTAAATCTCAAAGGCGATTATGACTTTACTTACCTGCAACATTGGATCGAAGCCTCTCCGTGAAGGTCCGACACCTCCGAACTCACCCCAGTCTCAGTTACTCCCTGATAAATGCCGCGAGAGAACTCTTTGGCGATATCGCTCGCCATCCTTGGCGATATGTGAGAAGTCATTAGATGAACGACGGTGAAGTACGACAGGCAGAAAGGGCCCTCGTCCTCCCGTCGTCCAGGCGGCGTAGGTCGATCAAAAATAGTGTTTGCCCGCTCGGTCCAGGAAGCACGACGGGGGCGATCGGTGGCAATTGAGGGCGGTCGAGAGCAATGTAGTCAAAATCCTGATTTTAATCTTAAAATCTTACGTTTTACGATTTCACTGGTCTTTAGCGATCTTGATTCCACGCAAAATCTATGGGTCGTAAAATCTAGTAAAATCTCGATCAAAATCTTAGAATCTTATAAAATCAACGATTTTTCTTGTATTTTGCGATTTCACTTTCTATGGAAAATTACTAGTTTGTACAACTATATATAAGTCAGAACAAAGACAATTAAATTAAACTGATTTTTTTTTCAGATTTTGATTAATTAAGTTAGAAGTTATTACTAAAAAGTGTCTAAAATCTAATTATTACTTTCTCGAATGACCGTTTAAGAGCCGACATTCTCTCCTTTTTCTTATCTAGACTTTTCAAATTTGGGTAATGGTCTTCTTATTCTTAATATGTTGTTGACTTAAATGTTTTGATAGTAGTTCATAAAATCTTACGATTTTACGATTAAAAACTACGATTTCGATTTCACCCATGTTTTCGCTTTCACGTGGAATCACGATTTTGACTACATTGGTCGAGAGTGATCTCGGGGTTGTTCTCTGGGACGAGGGTCGGGCTCGGGCGATGATTCCAATTCATCGGCAGCTGTGTCTGAAGCATGCAGTGTGGAGACAGGCACAGTGATGGGACTATCAGCGTTGAAAGCAGTGGGATCCGAGTCGCCCTGAGCAGCTTGTTGAACGAGATCTCGGAGAGATAAATTATCCTCATTTTGAGGGGAAGGGCGACGGGAGCGTCGAATCAGAGGCTCGCCTTCATCTAGGTCGACGGAGATCGGCCGAACCTGTGGCTGATGGCTCGATGACTCCCCCACCTTTTTCCTAGGTTTGGAAGCCCCAAGCTTCTTCTTCTTTAACGGGGGGATCTTCATCGCCTCGTCGCCTTCCTTTTTCCCTTGCCCTTTCCGGTCGAGCGAGGGGGCATGGAAGGTGAAGCGCCAGTTGATGGAGGCACAGGAGGATTCACGCGAGAAACCTTGCGGCGAGTCTCGCCTACAGGCCCGCGGGCAGTGGTGCTAATAAGGCACCCAGAGAGGTTGGTAAAGCCTACAAAAAGAAGAGAGAAATGGAACAGTGGCAACCATGAGCAACGACGACAAATCCTAAGAACGAGACATTTTCAACTCTAGCACAGAAAGAAAAATGATATAATAGGTAACAAAGAAAAGCCTGACAAAGGGGAGTAAAGGTCCTCAACGTATTATATTTATACCTCCTCGAATTCCCCCCTGAGAAATCTTTAGTCCCGCCTGGGTTGACAAATGATGACAGTCACGAAGAACATGGCTCTGAGCAAGAACCTCTGCAGGAGTGGGATCGAGTCGACATTAAAGTGACTTAAATCGCCAGTAGACCATGAGGAGGGAAGGAAGGAAGTCCACTGGCGATCTGAGTCGCTGGCTTGGAAGTAAAAGAAAGAATGGTACCAGGTGGGGCGAGGTTTAGGAGAAGAGTAGGTTCCCTTCTGAGTAAACTCGGGTCGGCGACAAAAGCTTATACCATTCGTGGTCATTTTGGCATAGTGGATAAGCTGGAAAAGGCGAAGGGTCGGGGCGATAGCTTTGGCCGCACAGGTACACTCAAAAGCCGACGCAGTAGCCCAGCACCCTATGTTAAAAGCTCCAAGCGAAGCACCAAAGCACTCGAGGAGCGTCGCTGTGAATGGAGATGGTGGAAGTTGAAGACCGTTGGTGAAGGCCTCGGTCCATATGCCATGCCATCCAGGGGGCAGTTGCCGATGGTGGAAAGCCGAGATGCCACGACGAACTTCCAGGACGAGGGAAGCATAGACAAGGGAAGAACTCGGGCGATTTTCTGAGCGGTGCCCGAAGGAAAATATCCAGGACCAACGACTTTTCGTTCATCACAGGGGACCCTTGTCACATTGATCGCCAGTTGCCTATAACATAGGGGCCGACAACAGCACTTTCCTCGGGATTGATCTCAAAATGGTTGAGAGGCACTTGAAAGCCGACTTGGTGAGAACCCCAGAAAGGAAGGGCAGGGGAGTCGTCAGTGTACTCTTCCACATAGTTAAGGAAGGAAATGAAGAATTTTCAGTAGGAGATTGAGGGTTGGAAGGAGTAGGTGAATCATTGGAGAGAGCGGGTCCACGAGAGGAACTACTTGTAGGAGCGGAAAAGTCGGTACCCAGAGGATAAAAGTGACTCTGGTTCTGACTATCGTTCGAGGAGCTCATATTGACAGAGGCAAGAAAAGGAAGAGGCCACAACAAGAAGAAAGTGCTTACAGAACAGAGAATGTGGAAGGAGGTTACGTATCGGGGTCGACGGGGAGCTCCAGACATCCTAGGAACTGGAAATGGGAATTAGGTTGGTTTTCTGGTCAAGAGGAGGACAAGACGGGAAGTAGAGAACGCCGGAAGGTTAAATAGGGAGCAAAGAACGCCGGAAAGATAGAGGAAGTAGAGAGTAGAGGAAAGTGTGGAAAGTGGAAGAAGATGGAGAAGAGGGGGTTTATAAAGGCGAAGGTTTAAGGGGAAAGAGAACCGTTGCGGGGAGGGAATGGGAGCACGCACGGCCGAGGAGACGTGTCGACAAGCTTGGGAAAGAGAACCGTCGCGACGTTTGATTAGAGGCACGCGCGGCTGAGGAGACGTTTGGTAGACTAGGGAAATGATGACTTTCAGATAATTACCAAAATACCTCGATTTCCCTAGCTTCTCCAGCAAGATAAAGGGAAAAAGACCGCAATACCCCAGAAGATGAAGAGACACACGTGCGAAAGAAAAAAGGACACGGGCAACGACAAATAGTAAGAATTCAGAGCGACGTGTGTTACACAGACAAGGGCGACTCATTCGCGGGTGAATGAAAATAAAGAAAGCATAAGGGATCAAAGACGAAGGGAAACCAGTTGATCAAAAAGCTAAGGCGATCGAAAGGCAAAAAAGGTCACAGAACGACAGGAGATAAGCGATCGGAAGCCCTCGCCTAAGTCAAGACTTAGTTAAGGGCTTGGGGGCAATTGATAGACCTTCCCGTGGCGATCACAAGCTAGGCGTCCAGATTAGACATAAGCTCTCACCCAAGCGAAGCTCAGCTAAGGGCTTGGGGGCAATTGATGGGCCCCTCCTCAACGACTTTGGGCTAGGCGACGGCCCACGGTTCATATGATTGGAGACGACGGCAGCTAGGCTGCTCGGGCCCAAGCGACGCCCAGTCAAGTAAAGCAGACACATGTCAAGCATCCTGCGGGGTCTACGAATGGACTCCAGGATCTAACCTTGGCGACCAAGACAAGGGTACTATAAATACCCCGTACATTCCACAAGACAGGGGACAACACTTTACCCAGCGGACAAGCGCTCCGCGGTACGTTACTCGCCCTCCTTTTCCTCCCCTTCCTTAAACTTATCGCCTTACTTCCCTTGAACTAACTACCCACCTGCCACTTACGAGACACACCACCACTCGAAGACCAACGAACTTGGGCTTCCATTATTGGGTCAGGCGACAAGGCTGGAACAACATGAAAACCCAGAAAATGCAAACAAAACATAGAGAATCAGTCTTTGGTACCCTCCAACAAGAAAAGAACATTAAGAACACAAAATTCCAGAAATTTTAACTAAAATATGAAAATACAAAGATTCTTACACATTATGAGGTTTGTATGTACTTCCCAACGTTTTCATGCGTAAATCCAGCTCCAACGTGCTATTTCCCAACATAATGAATACAAAAAATCTCTTCTTTGTTCATGAAACTTTGAGAGAGAAAATGGGAGAGAAATAGATGAATTTTGAATTTTGGAAATGAAGAGAGAAACAATGATGACTTCTTAATTATATAGTGACTTTTATTGTCAGATTCATACTGTATTTTACTCAAAATACCCCATCCGTTTCTCTCACCTCCCCACTATTAGATCGATCCTACGACAAGGAATCGATTTAGCACGATGTTGAATGCACCATCCAACACCTGATCATTAGCCCATGATCAAGTGTTTGGTACCCATTTTTTCTCTGATCTTTTTTTGGCTTGATTTTTTCTCTGATCCGAATAATGGTTTACTGCACTAGTTATGTTTTGACCTTGTGGGGGTTGTTCCCATCGATTAATTACTCAATAAAACTGGGGGTTTTACAGCGTCTTTTACACCCAATTTTTCTTGTTACTTACATAGCAAGATATAATAGATTTCATTTGCACCAAACAGTGGTCCCAAAAGTTAAAATGGTTGGTCGTTTCGACTGCAAATTCAGTCACAGCAAAGCAACAGATCGTTAAGAAAAGAACGTTACACGGCTGAAAAGTGAAAACTACTGGAATGGAGATCACAGATATTCTATAAGCATCAAGTACACTAGTTCAACGAACTATCAACTAAGCAAGCGCAGGAGATTAGAGATACATACATACAAGACTTATAACTTAGGAACAAGTTAGGCTCACAATTACGCAGCCAAAACCCTCTCATTGATCAATGTTTCCTCTTTCTCTTTCCGCCTTGGCTCGTCTTGCTTCCTGACGATGTGACGTTAAGCGATTTGAGCTTGGTCTTTATAACAGAGCTCCACAATGCCCTTTCCACATCTGAAGGTGTGAACAACTCATCATCATTACCATCATCTGCACTTAACTCCTGGAAAAGTGCATATAACAGAAGCCATATGGAGTTCAGTGGATATGGAATCTGGGCAATAGGCATGCTATCTACACAAACGAATGATCTCATAAAGTGAAAACATCAACCCAGAAAACTAGATGCAACTCACTCACTTGCTTACATAAAAACTGATAAATATATCAACCAAAAACAGATGCGTTGTAGTTTTCAGTAATCTGAAATCTCCAAGGCACCAAACAGGTATTATACTTCCAGTAATTGCGAGGGATGGGGATGCAATTCAACGGTATATAGATAATAGCTAAGCTCTAATCAATTCAACCCTTGAAAGTGGAAACTGATCATCAAAGCGCTGAACCACTATTCAGTATTCAGCCAGGGTATCATGGACCATCTTCAAATACTCAATAGCAAAATAAACATATCTTCTGTTGTTACAAAAGATGATGCTGTGCTGACCTTGGCTTTCTCCTGCAGTTTTTCAGCGAACAGCAGATACCTTTTCAGAGTGTATTCTTTGGAGTTTCCAAGAGCTGCTTCCATAGCCTTTCAACAAATAAAACCACACATAGAAGACGATGACGAGCAAGTACTGCAAACAAGCTTAAACTGAAATAATTAGGTTTCAAAATTGTTACTTCGTCTGACATGAAAGGGGCTACATCCGGCGAGTAAGCAGCCAGAATGGCGGAAGCAGTGGCCGGGCCAACGCCTTTGAGAACCGTGAGAGCAGAGACCGCTTTCGATAAGTCAGGGAGCAACTCAAATGCCTTTCCAGAAGCCGATTTCACAAGCTCTTCCTCAAGAGAAGAGACGAAATCCAGTAATCTCGGCCGCCATTTTCCTCGGGAGAGCTTCCACCGCATGAGCTTGGCAAGTTCGGGAGTGGTGATGTGAGGGTTAGGGTTCCGCCGATTAATGGCGGAAGGCAGTTCAACGCGGTAGAACTCGTCCAGGGGAACGAGGTCGGGTTTGTTAAGAGACGCTATCCGAGCGGGATAACTTTCGAGCATATCTTTCCAGAGACTAATGTCGGAGCTCTGAAAATCCAACATTTGTTGTTGGTAAAAACTTCTAGTGAAGTCGTGGTCGCCGCCGTCGCCGCCGCCGGGAGTCTTCCTTTTCGTTTGCAGTGTTTCTCTTGGCTCCAGGTGAGTTCGATTCCACAGCCAAGTCCGGAGACAGCAATTCCACGAATGAATCGGGTAATTAGCAATGGGTCAAATACTTTTGTAGATACTTAAGTTTGCATGTTGTGCCAACTCGGTCACTTAACTTTGAACTCAGTCGAATTAGTAACTTATGTTTTAACTTTGTTACAACGTGGTCACTTGGTCCGATTTTATGATGAATTTCGTTCAAAGTGTCATATAGACATGACATGTCATCCATTATATTGTTTTATATTTAAAATCAAATCAGAAAACAAGCCCAATAATCGAAAGAGTTTTATCAATCACATTTTATTCGGGTAAATGAGGGAAGTGAATCGACTTGTTTAATTTAGGGGGTGTGTTTTGTGGTTTGATTTTACTTCCAAATAAATATATGGATGACATGGCATGTCTGCGTGTCACTTTGAACGAAAATCATCACAAAATCAGACCAAGTGACCACGCTGTAACAAAGTTAAAACATAAGTTACCAATTCGACTGAGTTCAAAGTTAAGTGACCGATTTGACACAATTATCAAACTTAGGTGACTGAAAAAGTATTTGACCCAATTAGCAATAGTAGTCCAGCTCAAACAGTCAAACGTAACATTTTTTTTACTACAACTAAAATTAAGTGGCTGAAATGACTAAATACCTAAATTTAACCGACTAAGTTGATCATATTTAAAACTTAAATGACCAAAACTATAACTCTAATCTTTTCCCTGGTTGCCTGTCCCATATGCCACGTGGTGAAAGGAGAGGAATGGCCGAATGGGTTGATCGAATAGAATTAGAAGCGACATAAAAGAATAATGGAAACATTTCTAACCAAACCACCGAGCAACCAGAATTAGCTAATCAGGGCAGCACCGGCTCCCTCGTCGATGTCTGCATCGCACACCAAATCTGCCGTAAGCTCCGACGGCGCCGATTTTTTATCTTCTACAGATTACAACCTGGAGTTCCACTGCATGACCGACGACGCCTGGTACAACGTATGCGCCATTTTCGACCACAACAAGCTAACGGTGAAGTACGAAGGCTTCGACGATGCTGACTATGATCTCTTCGAGCCACAATGCTTCATCAGTCTGGCTCAAATTGAAGAGTTCAAATCTCGATTCAGGCCGATTTCTCATCAGTTGCAGGACTGGGAGTGTCTGAAGCTGACGAAAGGAATGACGGTTTGCGTCTCCCACTCCTTCAATGGCAACGACAACCTCTTCTACGACGGTGCAATCGACGATGTCGGTACCATTTCTTAGTATTCTCTCCACTCTTTTTTGCCCTAATTTCGTGAGACCGTTGGTTCTCCAAAAAAGAATCTTATGCTAGTTTTTCTTTTCTCGGATTTGTTCACGTTGCGGATGTGAATCATGTTTTCAATGTGATTCTTAAGAAGCATTCATTTGTCAATGGCGAAGAACGTTGTATGTGCAGGTTTGTGGTAGTTTGGACTCATGGTCCTGTTAAAGGTCAATGGCATACGAAACAGATTGAGAACATCTGCATCGTGCAATCTGATTCAGAGCTTGATCCTGCGGTAGCCAGTTTCTTGGAGGTAGCAAGACAACACCATGAAGGTGATTGTTTCAAAAGCTCTTCCTTCTTCAACTCATCATTTACTTCCTTCCTAATGGAGATAACTTCACTTCCTACTCTTTTGAACTCCAAGTCGATTAGTTGTAAAGGTTATCCTGAGGGGTAACTTTTTCTGCCTTGTAGAAGGTTTATTTGCAGAATCTGGAATAGGAAGGCTCGTTATTCAGTGATTTCCTCTCATTGAGATTAGTTATTTATGGAATTCCCTGTTTTCATGACACTAAGGGCAAGGGAAACCATAGGTTTGTGGACACAATATGGCCATTGAAAAATTGATTAACATTATTTGACTAGCCAGAAACTTGCTAGAAATGTTAAGCTTTGTGGCTTTTGAATGACACCGCGATGTACTGTTTGTTCCTGGTCGATCGAATGAGAATCTCAGCTATTTGAAATAGGTTTTGGTTTCTGTTATGATCCATGATACGCTGGAGGTGTTGCTTTTTCATTTTATAGGCAATGTTGACGTTAAGGTTCAATCCCGTAATGAGTTGAAGCCACGATTCCGGGTGAGTGTAGTCAAACATAACCCCTTTCATTCCCGGGCTTTATGATCTCTGATGTGAGCCACTTTTTTTTTTGCAGATACACGAGGTATGGGGGTCATTCCTATGTGCGACTATGACCTGCCAAGGTGAAAGCCGTGTATCCCACGTTCCACCAGAAAGATACAAAATACAAGCACTTTCTTGGGTGCCCAAAGGAAAGAGGAAAATGTCGCATGGCAATGTGGTGCGAGATGAAGGATCGAACCATGGCAGAAGATAAAGAAATAAATGAGGTGTACGACGAGTTGGTCGTCCTCAATATGGAACTCGAGAGCCACGTCGAGGTGTTGGGAGATCAGGTTGAGGGCTTGCAATGGAAGTACGAAGAAATAAAGGAGTTCACCCGGGAACACTTTTGAAACGGTGTAGAACCACAGTAGTGGTTATGTAGAACCTTTGTATTAGTTGTACCACGTCTGTCGCACTGCTGTAATGGTTTCCGTCTTTTCCCGTTGCTTTTGTACTAGTTATATTTAAAAGGGTCGTGCTTCCTACCCACCTGTCAGGGATCATGTTCACTTAATGAGGAAACACAACTGCCCTTTGGAAAATCAAATGGGTTGTTAAATGAAATTTAATGTCATTAATGAAGTTAGGTGCAACTACCATCATGACACGCAAACCCTAGTACGCCATCTATATAATGGAACACTTGAAGCCTTCACATGATCCCACCACAATCTTTACCACCATAAGCCTTCACACGCCAGCATCACACAAGAAATAACAATCCGACCATGGCAGAACGTGAAGCATTGAAGTTTCCGGGTTAGTTGATACAACATTCTCTGCTGTGTCGTAGGTCACTCATTCCCGCGTCTCATCTCATCTGAAGGTCTCTTTTTTTATGCAGATACAAGAGGAAAGAGAATCATCCCAGTGTGCAACTGTGGTCTCCCGGCCACCGTTCAGTCCGTGTACCTCGTTGCTGCTCAGAAGCACACTCCATTCAACCATTTCCTTGGGTGCCCAAAAAAACAGGTAGATGCCGCATGGCAATGTGGTGCAAGCTCAGGGACCGCAAGAAGCCTGAGGAACGAGCAGGAGTTGAAGTGTGTGACGGGTTGGTCATAAAAAATATGGATCTGGAAAGTGAGGTTGGTGCGTTAAGGGACCAAATAGAGGGTCTGAAGTGGGACATAGAAGAGTGGAAAGCTTTCTACGATGACTGACTGAGGAGGCAATATATGTTTGTGTTCTCATGTGTTTGAATTTGCATTAATTGTGTTTTTATTGGTAGTACCTGTGCGTTTCCGGTGTAGTGCTTCTGTGTTTCTGGTGTTGGAACTTCTGTGTTTCCGTTGTAGTACCTTCATCCCACCTATGTATTATCTACGTATTGTAAATGCATGAGAAACTTTCTACTTAAAATCTGACTATATTGTCTTACCAACAACCTTAAAATAAAAATATCCACGAATATAGAAAACATAGTCAGAACCCTAAATATCCGTACCCAAGACATGCCATACGCATGTCACTACAATAAGATACCCGTAAGACCCTTGTAACACATCCACCACAGAGAGTAACTTCAAGCATACGACATCCTATAAATTACTTCTTCACCTTCTTTGACTTGCTCACTTCACTCTGGAATGCATATGCTGCTGCCATGACTTCACCACGCAACTCATTATCTTCCGAAAGAAGTAACCTGGATGCATACTTCAGCCTATCGGTATTCATAGCATTTACATCACTGAACTGTTGGCAGTGCTGCTCCGTGAACCGCCCAATGTAAAGTTCCATGAAGCGTACTGCATAGAGGCCATAACTTGTTGTGTCCGGCTGCTCTGGGGTAGCCAGAACCTTCCAAGTGAAGTCCTTGATGTCAACTCCCTTTCTTTCAATGAAAACGTCCCTTAGGTATTGCATGAGGCGCGTGCCGGTGTCCTTGTAGTAGGCCTTCCTCAGGAACTCATTCCGGCAGGGAATGCTGTTCAGGATCACCTTCTCATGTTTCTCAAAGTCCACCAGCCACACGTAGAAGTGCTCGAAGTCATGGCCTCCATGGACTGGAAAGAAGGCCTGAACGACACACACGAATGGTCAGTACTATAGTAGTAGCACCTGCAACAACGACAAACCCATATATATTGAATATCGTACATATTTAATGTCGTTCCAGTTGACATTCTTGATATATGGCACATAACTCTCGTTCAGGGTCAATTCAATGTGACTTCGCACCCAGGAGGTAGATGGGGCGAACGGCAGAGAACTTTCGATCTCCTGTCTCGCGGTGTTCTGCACTCAGACGCATTTGTTAAACCATTGTGGGAACCAATCTACCATCAGTACAAGTTATAAGGGTCGGGACTTACAGCGACCGCAATTGGAAAACACAAACGTGTGATGCGTTTCTGTTCTCTGTTCAGCATGTGACTGATTGCATCAATTATCGTACTTGTAAAGCATTTCGTAGGTGCCATGCTTGCAATGTGCATCTTGAAAACTGAGGTCCCATGTTCCGGGAACTGACACACTTGCACACCCCTATAAAAAAATGAAACAAAGTAAGGAAGGTGTACAGCACACACTCGTAAGGCATCTGTCGGACATGAATATGATATTGAGCCTAATCGGACTTACTCTCTCTGATCCGGCGCCGACATGGCATATGTCACGACGCACCTTTCCTCAGCAGTCAGTGCAATCTTCTGTTTATGAGGGAGGATATACAAGGCCTTCATGTCACTCTTCTGATTCCTTGCCCTTCCAAAATTAACCGGTGTACGTCCTACTGAAACGGACCCTTTTTTGTCGCTCTTAACAACAAAACTGTCTGCCATCTCCTGCGTCATCACCTGCAGCTCTGGTTTATCTGTCGTAGGGTCCTCCAAGTTGATGTAACTGGGACGGGCAGCATCCACTTCCTTAGGAGTTACAAGATTAGCACCAGCCACGTCCTTCGGTTCCTCTTCTTCTGATTCAGCAGGAGTTGATTCCTCTTCATCACCATCCTCATCCACTTCCTCGTTCCCATCAGGATTGGCATCCTCTTCTTCTTCCCCATCGTCAGACTGAACACCCTTACCATCATCAGTTTCCACCCCCTTACCCTCATCACCATCATCACCCCTCTTACCATCATCAGACTCGTTACCATCATCCCATTTACCATCATCAGATTCGTCAGAAGAATCATCATCCTCATTACCCTCATCAGAATCATCCCCCTTACCCTCATCCTCTTCTTCGGAAGACTCATCGTTTGAATCCTCTTCTTCTTCAAACTCATACCGCAACCTCGAACCAGCAACACTCTGTGTACCCTCCTGTTTTCCTCTGCAGCCTTGTCTCTACTAGCTTCTCTTCCAAGTATGCATGTCTGGCATGCCAAACGTCGGACTCTTTCCACATTTTCTTCAGGATCTCTTCCCTGTTGCACCACTCTGTGTGTGCTAATTCTAATAGGCCCTTCAACTGCGACCACATCAGAGAGAAACCAAAATAATGTCAAACATGATACGGATGCAGACCCAAACCGAAAAGAAGTTCATCGTATGGGAGTACCACTACTATATCAGGTTCGTATGACTACGTCATTGGTCCTACACACATAATACGGTACACTTACGGATGCAGAAGCGGTACAAGAAGCCGCTGCCTTGCTCCACAACTCGTCCGCTTCCAAATGTTCGGCTCCCTCGCCTTGGTAGCTTCCTGGGTGGGCAGCTCAAACATCTTCTCGGTCTAGTCATACTCAACTGCAGACAAGCTTCCCTCAACAGAGGATCGGTTCCTAAATTTGAACGTCCACCCAGACTTGCCTCTCCGAATGTGGGCCACAGCTTTTTTAACTCTCCCATCATCCCAAAAACTGCAGGTCGGCCTCACATCCGGACAGTGCTCTTCGGGGAGATCCAGCATGTCAAGGAAATGGGTCTGTAAAACAAAACATTTTGACATCAGAGGCTCGTACGATTTACGTATAACACATGTATGAGTATCGGTTAAGGAAAGTACCACTAAAAAATTGATGTCCCCACATGTAAACGTCAAATGATCACCGTAACTGAACATTTCCAATCCCTTCAGCAGCACACCCATAACATGTTCGACCCAATTGTACTTAACAACTTCCAGCAGACTACTATCATTTAGGAAATGAGCATACTTAGCTGAAATCTTCCACGAATTCCCAGGAACGAGAAGAGTCCCCAAAGCGTGGAGGATGTAAAGCTTGCAGCTGCTTTCTACATCTTCAGTTTCCTTAGCCGCTACCTTCAGTCCAGTGCATTCAATATTCTGGGACTTGTTGATTCTAACTCCGGTACGTCTCTGAAAGAGTTTTATTTCCCTGTCTGTGCACGAATCGAGGACAATTGACTCACCGTGTGCCATCAGCCCATACACCCGTGAGACATCAGCCTCTCTGACAGTCAGCACCTCACCATTTGGAAATATAAATTCTTTGCTGTCCGGGGAGTATGCTCGGATCAGGAGGTCTGAAAGGTCCTTGTTAACAACCGAAGCCTGGATGTCTAGCAGTCCATGAAATTGGGCATCACAAAGCCCCAATTGGATCTGCCTACATCTTATCTTCGACAGGATTGCCTTGTTGACTTCACATATAGGTGATGTCTTGCACCTGAATGCAATCCTGAACGTAGTAGACGGCTCAGACACTACAGCCCCCTTCTTTTTTTCCTTTTGTTCAGCAGGCAGCGCCTTAATCTTTTCAAGCTTTCCCTTCTTGGCCTCGGCCGGCTTTCCCTTCTTCTGCGATCCCTGCTCAGCCAACTTTCCCTTCTTCTTTGTATCCACCTCAGCAGGCTTTCTTTTTATCTCTGCTGACTTCTTCTCCACCTCAGCAGGCTTCCTTTTTTTGTCTGTCGACTTCTTCTCCACCTCAGCAGGTTCTTCATTTTCTTCTCCTTCCTTGTTCTCGTCACCAGCAGGCCTTGCTTTTTTCTCTCGTGCCTTCGTCTCCTGCAATGAAGGGTTTTCTTTCTTCTGTCCAGAGTGTTCCCCAACAGGTCCCTTGACGTTCTTCGTCTTCTTCCGTATCTAGCAAGATCACAAGCAGTGGGATAACCAATAACAATCCCATAAACTACACATCACATACTCATCACATACGCATCACATACTCATCACATACACAATACTCATAACATACTCACAAGCAATTGGATAACCAATAACAATCCAATAACAATCCCATAACATACTCATAACATACGCATAGCATACTCATCACATACTCAATACTCATTTCATAGTCATCACATACTCAGCACATAATAATATCCGTACAAGGGCAAAAATTTCTCAATTTCACACTCAGAACAGCATTCGCCCATCCGACACTCATAACATAATCATACCGCAGTCATAACAGCATTCAAACATCCTACCCGCTATCTGAGCAACATAATTTAAACATGCATCCATGTCAAGTCATGAGGAGGCGGTTAACATACAAGAGGCTCGTCGAAATTGTCATATCGGAGTTCGTCGATGCAGCTTTTTTGGCCTTCTTCGGCCTCCTCTCCTCCGGCGAAGCCAGGATCCCTTCCTTACTAGGGGAATGTAGCCCCTGTAGTCTCTTCGAGGATCATTGTGGTGGGGATTTAGGGGAGGAAGACTCCAAGGGTTGACCATGTTTCTTCTTCGAAGCTTTCGTCTTGCTTCGAGCCATAGCTGTGCATAAACCAGAGGATATTAAGAGGATGTCAAGAACACAATACAGTACAAACATCTGGTTTCGAGAACCCTAATGTTGAGGTATTTATAGCCGAAAATCCAGACGGTTGAAGATGGAAGAAGGGAAACTACCCACAACGTACCTTCGGGAGTTTCATTGTTTTGCATTCACACGGCGGTTATCGACGGCGGTTATCGACGGCGGTTACTTTATTACCTTGATTCACGCCAACGTAACAGTGTTAGATGAGGGTGAGAGAGAGAGAAAAGGCGTCTGAGATAAGAGAGAGTGATGAGGTGAGAGAGAGAGAAAAATGCGTCTGAGATAAGAGAGAGACAATGCAAAGATGGGAGAGAGAAAAAAATATGAGACGCTTCGAAACCACACTTTTTGAAATGAATAAACTATATTAAACGTGTGTCAGACGTAAAATTTTCCCCTCCTACCCCCGCCAATCCCCCATCCGTCGGATCTCATTTCCATCACAGATATCAATCCTGGCGGTCCAATGGTGGTCTCAACTTGAGCTGAGAAAAAAGTCCATCAACCCATTAGCGAAATTGCAACTAGTAGACAACAAAAGGAGGGAACTGACAATATAATTCATGTAAGAGATTTTCCCACCAAAACATTTTGACAATTCCTTGCTTTTAGTGATGGTAATGAGCTAGGTTGGATGGTACATCAATATTATGATTTGAGATTCTTAAAAATAGAAACCTCAGTTCTATACCGAAGATTCTAAGTTTTATTCAAAAGAATAAAGTTATGATAGATAGGATGATACTTAACGATAAATATGTTAGAGTTAGATAAATGATAAGTTGACAATGAGATGTGTTAAGGCGAAGCGGGTTATAAGAAATACCTAAACTAATCTCATACTTTTCGTTAATCGAATTAGGTTGATTCATCTACTACAATTTTTACCTAAGACTGTTGATGAGGCAAGCTGCTAGTGACAGGTTCGGAGCTCAGCTCGAAAAAACTACTAAAAAGATTGCTCGGAGCTCGGCTCGTTTGTAAACGAGATGTCTCGCGAGCAGGCTCGATAATAAACGAGCTGAGCTTGAGTCGAGTCTGGCTCGACCCAACAGACTCGTGAGCTAGCTCGAGTTAGATAGCTCGCGAACCAACTCGTTAATGGCTCGATTAGGTGCTCATGAACCAATTTGATTATGAACTCAGTGATTTTAAGGTTAATAGAGGTTTAAGTTTTACACTCGATACATGTAGGTTAAAAATGTTTACGAGTTAAGAATAATAATTTTGATTTAGACTCTAGAGAATAATATTTAGAGTCTAGAAGTAAAAAAATTAATAGAGTTTAGGGTGTAAGAGTAACAATATAGGTTTACACTTGATACATTTACGTTAATGTTTGATGTATCCATGTCATTCGACTTATTTATGTTGCATGAATTAGGAAGTTAGGATTATAAATATTGCCTTCATTTGGACAATTATTAGTGAACAAATGTTTTTATTTGCGTATTGTGATTTCATCTTGTTCTGAAGTACGCACAAAATATGGTTATTAAGTCGAACTCGTTAAGGTTGCCGAGCCGAACTCGTTAAGGCTCAGTTGAGCAAGCCTGTTATTAGTAAATGTTAGATGACACGTCTAAGTACCCAAAATATGTATATCGAATCTAGGTTGCAGCGAACTCGTTAGGCGTGAGCCAGCCGTATTGTGTACAGCCTGCTGAGCTCGATTTTTATCGATCTGAGCTTGAACTCGAATAGTAAAGGTCGAGTCGAGCTTGAGCTGAGCCCGAGCCTAGTATAAACCTTACTGAGCCGAACTCGAACCTAGTATAAACCTTATTGAGCCGAGTCTTAGCCTAGCATAAACCTTATTGAGCCGAACTCCAACCTGATATCGGCTCGCCTCGTGAACAACCTTATTTTTACCCAACACATTACCATTCCTACCCGCTCAAGTCAAATCCAAATTAGCATTCCTCTTTTAGAACTAGCTGTCACGTGGCAAGTGTCACCCCACTGCACCGATTAGGTCGATTCATCTACTCTCTTCACTCTGGTTATTATAATCACTTCTTCCCATTTCGTACCCCAAAAAATAAAAATTACCAAACTAAACGCACTTCAGTGCAGCAAAATGTCACCGCCGGCCAACGATCCAGGCCCACGCCCCTCATCTCCGTCCGGTTACAACCTCGAGTTCCGCTCCATTTCGGACGATGCTTGGTACGTCGTCCGCTCAGTTCTCAGAGGCAAGAAGCTCACCTTGAAGTACAAAAACTTCGGCGACGACCAGTCCCACGATGACGTCTTCGAGCCGCAGAGCTTCAGCGATCTCGAGGAGCTTCGGGAATTCAAAGCTCGATTCAGGTCCTTATCGCGACAGCTACGAGATTCTGAGTGTAAGATACTTGCTAAAGGAACTGCGGTTTCCGTTTCCCACTCGTTCCACGATCACGACAACCGCTTCTACGACGCCGTCGTCGATAATGTCGGTAACTGAATTTTTTTGCGTAATTGAAGTGTTTCATTCTTCAAACTTTCTTCGGTTCTTCTTAATTGCTGCTGATCTTGTTCTGTAATGGCACAATATCTCGGTTAGGTAAACCGTGAAAAGCATTCGTTTACCGGTGGGAAAGAAGTTTGCAAGTGTATATTTACGGTTGTTTGGCAAAGTGGACCTTGGAAAGGCTGCGTTGCCAGTAAACGTATAGAGAACATTTGCATGGTTCAGTCTGAGTCAGAGCTTGATCCTGCAGTACTCCAATTCTCGACGATGGCTAGTAATGAGATTGCTGATGCTTGTTCAAAGGTAACTTTTGTTTGTATACCTGTAAAAGTAAATTGTAAAGATTGACATTGAGTGGTAAGCCTTAAATTCTGCAATTAGAATATGGTGCTGAAATGGTTGGTGATGAAAAACTTGAATTTCTCGTTCTTAGGAGGCTAGTGGAGATGATCAGTCTTCTTGTGGAGTGCAATCGATTGAAGGTTTGTGTACGTTTGTTTAGCTTTCCTTTACTCGAATTCTATATTGGGTTTTAACAGCATTGCTTAGCATCTTAGTGGATTACTGGTGATGTCCTCTGAGTTTCTGTCTTTGATGGTAACAAGTTCAATTTTTTAGTCTCCTCGGAAACAGAAGAAAATGGAGAAGATGCTGATTTGGGAGGGCATATACCTCGTTTTGCACTTTTGGTTGACAATCTGGAGAAAGACATATCTCCTTCAGCATTGATACACTTCATACACCAAGAAACATCTCTCTTAGTCGGAGTTCGTATCTCACCAATTATGTATCCTGAAACATTCACCAAAGCAGTCATTGTGGTGGAGTCGGTAGAGCAGTTAGAGGAGCTATGCAAATTTCTAGATAGTCCAAGTCACTTTGTTGTCTCTGAGTCAGGAAGGTAAACGGTGTCTTCTTCTTTTGCAGCGTGGATTTCCTTTGTTTGGTTTAGATGGAATTCCAAGCTTTTCATTCATTCATTCTCTTTGTTCTCATTTCCAGGCCCTTGGTAGTCACTGAGAAAAACTTCAATTTAGATACATTAGCAAGGCCAATGGAGAATTTGAGAGCTAATGGTCTTGCAAGCTGCGTGCAGGTGTTGTGTTAAACGAAACAGGGTTTTAGCTAATGGCTTTTGCAGCAAAATTTAGGATTTAGGATCATACCCTGATGCTGATTCTAAAAAGTTTTGCTTATTCCTGTTAACATCAAGATTTAGGATCATACCCTGATGCTGATTCTAATTTGTAACTGTGACAGGGGAGAAGTATTGAGACCAATTGTGGATTAAGAGTGGTGAAGGACGGGTCAGTTGAGTATGAAGCTGCAAAGAGGATGAAGGTTTTTTTCATGGAGTTTGCAGAGCATGAAAAAATTATGATCGAGTATCTAGCTGAAAAGGAAAAGGATATCATGGAATCATGATGAAGCAACACCTATTGCGTGGAAAATGTAATGTGGCTTTTCGAAGTGCGGAAGTAAACCACTAACAGTTATGTTAGGTTGATGACATCCTCAGTAATGTGAATGAATGACAGTTAGGGTTGATGAATGATGATCACTGTAGATTGCTTAAATAGTAGTAGCCTATCAAGGAAGTATCTAAGTAACACAAAGGTGTAATGTAGCAGATTGCTTACATGTTCTCGTGCCTATGCTTTTGAATGTTCGATGTAATGAAGCACATCTTATCGACTATAGCAAGTTGTGTACATAGAGTTGTTAAGAGAGGGTTCAAATTGTTTTTTCTATAGGTAATTCTTGTAGGCCGCCGAGAGATAATTATACATTTGTACTTAGGTATCTACCCAAGTCGGGAGGTTTATCAAATTATGACTTGGGGGATATCGTAGAGCTTGTCATGCAACATAGTGGGCAACTCTATTTACTATTCGAGGAACCGTAAGAATTTGAAGTGTCGATGTAGAATCTAGGAATGAACAAATGTTCGCTATTATTGAGCCCACCTAGCGAGGAGAGGAAGTCTCTTCAGAAAACCTTCATCACCACTAGCATAGCATTTACTCAATGTCCAATTCCGGAGGCGAAAAAATGTACAAGCGTCCCTTAAAGTAAGAAGTTCTAAAACCAGATAATCAAGCAAGTAGTAAGAAATACCCGTAACAAAGAAAACAATTGTCGATGAGTCTCTAATTACCAAACCAAGTGTACTGACCCACTGGTGCAACAATAGTTCCGTCACTGCCTATTGGCGCAACACCATAATTCTAATGACCACCTAATTGTCTTCATGTAGAAGTAAAACCCGCATTCCCAACCCACAACATAGCCATCTAACAAGGTTCAAATTAATTTTTATATTAGTTATTAATATTAGTCATTAACACACATAACCACATAAGCTCGTAATCAGGTGTTTCGCGGCCCGGATGTTCTCGGCGAGAACCTTGAAGTTCTCGCCGAGAACTTCTTCAAATGCTCTTCATATGTTCTCGGCGAGAACTTCTTCAAATGCTCGACGAGAATTGGCTGTAATTTTTTTTAATTACATGTTATGTCACCCCACTTTAGTTTGTGGACAATTTAATTTTTGTACCATTTTGTAAAAATATAAATGTTATGAATTAATTTGTTAAGTGAGATAACTAGTTAACCTAAAAAAACTTACTGGGTTAACTAGTTAACTTTCGAAATTAACGTGTTAACTAGTTAACGCCGTCAACTGACGGAGTGCCGAGAATGTATTCACGAAGCCAATTCTCGTCGAGCATTTGAAGAAGTTCTCGTCGAGAACATATGAAGGAATCAAAAGCCCAGAAGTTCTCGCTGAGTAATCAAAAGCCAAATCTAACTAACGGATTCGGTGAACAGTTTGAACAAAACCAAAAATGAATATCAACCGTTAATCTGACGGCCCATAAAAGGTTGGACCCAAAACCAACCCCTGGAAGGGTTGGGTCTGGATCCATTACCAACACACTCCATAATTTAGCTGATAGAAAATTTGATCTCACCGATGTCTAAGTAAAATATCCTCAATGAAGAATAACAAGAGTGATTTTCAAATGGCGAACTTAAGCCCTAATAAGGTATAAATGGAATTACATTCAAGTCTGATACTACTCTGATTGGATCGAGAATACATTGATAAAAAAAAAGCGGAAACATCAAAACAGAGGGAAGCCAAAAAGAAAAGAATCAAACAGAAATCAATCCTCATAAGGTAATTAAAATGTTAATTTGCTGTACTCTTTACGATCTTCAATTCATAATAACTCTCTCTCTCTCTCTCTGTTATGAAATGACAATGAATCTACAGAGAGATGCGGAGAGAGATGTGGACGTGGATCATAACAGTGGTGACATTAATATCATTACTGTGTAGCTCAACAACAGCAATAAGGTTCGTCATCGACAGAGAAGAATGCTTCTCCCACAACGCAGAATACGAGGCTGACACCGTACATCTCTCCTTCGTCGTCATTAAGGCTGAATCCCCTTGGGAATATTATCCCCGGAACCGTCGATTTCATCGTAAGTAACTAACTCCTAACTCTGTTTTTCGTTCATCAAACAAATCTGTTCATATATTGGTTACAAATGTCCATGTAATAATAATAAATGAAATATATAGATAAAACAGCCGAATGGGGATCTGTTCCACGAGATGTTGGGGCAGACGGATGTGAAGTTTGAGTTTGAAGTACATGAACACGGAGTGTACCGATTCTGCTTCTTCAACAAATCTCCATACCACGAGACTATTGATTTCGATGTTCACATCTCCCACTTCACCTACCACGACGAGCACGCTAAGGATGGTTAGTTTGTTGTCACCACCACCCCATATATATATATATATAATATGATATGATATGATATGATACATGTTTGTTTGAATGATTGATGATGCATGCATATGTTGTGTAATTGAACTCATGTGGGCAGAGCATTTTGGGCCATTGATGGAGCAGTTATCAAGGTTGGAAGAGGCGCTGTACAACATTCAGTTTGAACAACATTGGCTGGAGTCTCAGACTGATCGTCAGGCTTTAGGTAAATGAATCAGAATTATTAAAATGGTAGTTTGATGAATGAGTTTGACTGTTTGTGTTATTATATAGTGAATGAGAAGATGAGCAGGAAAGCAATGCACAAGGCAATGATTGAGTCAGTAGCTCTAGTAGGGGCAAGCCTACTCCAAGTATACCTTCTTCATTCACTGTTTGATCGAAAGCTTCCTCCCTCTTCCAGGGTTTAACTAACATCTATACAAGCTTCAGTATTTCTTCTGTTGTTTTTTGTCCTCCTTGACACAAGTGCTTTTGATCCAAACTATATATTGTTTTTTTTTCATGGAAGGAGAAGAAGAAGCCCTTTACTTGAGTCTTTTTCAAAGTTGTAATGTAGGAGGATTATGATGATGATATAGTGTATTTTGTATCAGCCAATCAAACTCTTATCAGTTGAAAAATAGAAGCATATATACATGCATAGATTGTTGAATGGTTATGGTTGTTGTTGTTGTTCTGTACAGAGTTTGTTTGTGTTGAGGATCATGCACAGTTTCTCTCATTCTCTCTGATTATGAGTACAGTTTTGTTTCTTGTTAATTCATATATGAAAAGAAATTTTAGATCTCAATCTTTCAGTGATTTGGCTAAGTATCTTAGACAATTATCTGGTATAATTTTCTCTTCTATTATCACTAAGATTTTTATCAGCTGATATTCATATTATATTTTTCTGAAATATTTTCATATCATTACCATTCAATGTTCAAATATCTTCTAATGATGATTGTTAACAAAAATTATTAAAATTATATTTTAATGATAGTGTATTACTGATTATGAACCACGAATATATCAAGTTGATTTGATCAATTATATTCGTTTTAATATAGATATTCGTTTTAATATAGATGTTTTAAGGTCTTCAAACGTGTACCTAGAAAATCTTAGATGTATATATATTTTTGGATGCAGATCCGGCTCCAACCCTTTCAAGGGTTGGAACCCTTCCAATCTTTTCTCAACCATTAGATCACACTTTGACTCTTTGACCAATCCAATGGTTTAGATTGTTAGGGGTATTTAGGACTTTACACACTATTTAATTTTTATATTTAGTTTAAATATATTAATATTTACTGTGACCAGCCGGTGACTCTCCGGCGACTGGCCTCCGTCGCCGGTGACTTTTCCAGCGACTTTTTTTTTGAAAATTTTTTTTCAATAATTTTTTTTACTTAAAAAAAATACTAGTGAAAACACTTTTTTTTGCTGTTAACTAGTTAACAATGTTTTTTTAACTGATAACTAGTTAACATCGTTTTTTGTTTGATAACTTGTTAACAGATTTTTTACTAACAGGTTAACCAACCGAGTTAACTAGTTAACTTATCAAGTTGTTAACTAGTTAACAAATTTTTTACTTAATAACAATATTTTTGTTGACTAGTTAACCAGCCGAGTTAACTTGTTAACAATTTTTTTACCCGATAACAGTTATTTTTGTTAACTAGTTATCAAGTTGTTAACTAGATATCAAGTTGTTAACTAGTTATTACTTTATTAACTAGTTATCTAAACAAGCTAACATGTTCTTTTTACTGATAACTAGTTAACCTGGTTTTTTACTGATAACTAGTTAACATGTTATAGTAGATAACTAGTTAACTGAACTAGTTAACATGTTATTTTGGTGATAACTAGTTAACTAATCGAGTTAACTAGTAAACATAATATCATGATCAGATAACTAGTTATCAAAACTAGTTAACTAGTTAACTTCATGATCGGATAACTAGTCAACGACATTGGCGGAGCCAGGAATTAAGTTAAGTGGGGTCCCGTTAGAACAAAGGTAAAACATGTAAAATATATATATATATATATTGCGCTAGATGTATATTTTACTTTTAGTATACAGTATTTTTGCCACTAATTCATTGTGACCAATATCTTTTCTAAATTTATTAGTATTCCTCCTGAAAAAATAAAAACTGAATGTGCCACCGACGATTTTTTATATTATTTGAATGATTTAACATCAAATACTACATTCTTACTAATAAATTAATTGGGTTTACTGAATCATCTACACATGTTAGGTTTTCTATAAGATCAGGGTATGTTAAATATAATTAACTCTATTAACTATATTAGGTTTTCTTAAAAATATAAGGTTATTAAAAATAAATTTGGTTTTGAAGTCGTCAAATTAATATAACACGTACTGACCATATTTAAAATTTGCACTAAACCGAATTCGAAAATATAACAATGTATACTCGATTTCAACGCTCAAGATCGAAAATGGATGAGCTGGGACTCGGCCCGGCTCCCCTCATCCCCCCCTGATCAGAATGTTCTAAAATATTTGATGCATTAAAAGTTTCTGACCTTGTTTGCTTATTCAATTATTAAACAAACGTGTAATGTATTTATATGAATTGTTGTTTAGTTTAATGGTTAAGGCTTCTATCTTCTACAAAATGGGTTGTGTGTTCAAACTTGGGATTTGTTAAACCTTGTTTTTTTTTTTTCATTTCTCCCAAGTGGGGTCCTAGGACCCCATAATACTCCATGTGGCTCCGCCACTGGTCAACGAGGTTATTTAATTAATAACTAGTTATCAAAACCAAGTAACTAATTCTATGAACTAATTAACCCGTAATTAAAAAAAAGTGAATACTAAACAATTATCGATCCCCAGTAAAGTCACTTAACTTGACTATGTGACAAATCAGTCACTTAACAATGGCCAATCTCCGGTAAATTCCAACCCGTTAACAATTGTTATTTTTTTAAATTATAAATCAATCACATTTTGAACATGTGACAAAACAGTCACTTAACTTGACCATGTGACAAATCAGTCACTTAACTTGATCATTTTCCAAATCAGTCACTCAACTTGATCATGTGACAAAGCAATCATTCTTCTTCAACCTCACTGTAACCGCAAATCTGATTTTTGCCCCCTGCTTCCATTGTCGACGCCGAAGCTTCCATTGCTTCCAGCATCTCCGCCGTAAATCAATCGCTTGCCCCCCCTCATTCCATTGTTGCAGCCATAGCTTCCATCGTCTCCGCCGTAGAACTCCATGAAATCGTCAAGGACGAGGCTCGACTTCTCAATCGACGAATCCAGCTCCGCAACGGTGTACTGGACGGAGGGAGACAGTGGCGTGGAGAGCTAGCGTTGACGGAGACCAGCGGATCGGCGATGATTGAGACTAGCGGCCGAAGCTTCGATTTTCCCGTCGGAGGAGATAGCGGCTCGGTGACGGTGCAGGAAGTTGGGTAGGGTTAATTCAACTTTTTTAATATGCCGATTTTGCCCCTCCGGTTTTTGGTTGGAACCGGTCCAACCCAAAAAGGGTTGGGCCGTATCTGCTGCCATATTTTTGGGGCATAAACTTGTCAATTTTCAAATAATTCTTTCATAATAAATATCCAAATAAAATCGTTGAATTTAAATTAAAATGAAGACAGAGAAATTTGGAGGATATTAGGAGAGAAGTTTGAAAAATAAAAAGAAGAAATAAATAAGCTACCCAAAATGATGATGTTCCACGTCTTTTTTTTTGGGGATGAATAGTAAAATATCATTCAACCAAAAAGAGAGAGGAGATTAAAATCATCCTCAAGGTTTACAGCTTACCATCCAAAACTAATAATTACAATTGTAACGAAAAACCAACCCTAGCAATGACTAAAGAAAACTCTTTACAACCCAATGCTTGTAAACCTATATCACTAAGCACTTTAGAAATAAGTGCATCTACCAAAACTGGCTTGCTACCATGGGTACGAGCACACCTCTCCCTCCATATGCTAGAAACCACCGTAGTCCAAACAGATTGGGCAAGAAGACTTTTTGCTGACTTGGAGCAAGCAATACCACCAAACTGAGAGATCATTGAAATCCCATCAACCGAAGCAACTCTGTCAATCCTACTCAGGATCCGAGAAATCAGCTCAGAAGAGTAGGAGCAAGTGAAAAAAAGGTGTTGATGCGTTTCCTGAATATTACCAGAGCACAGCACACAATAAGGGCTCACAGGAATTCCCCACCTCAGCAACCTATCTTTAGTTGAGAGACGCCCCAGGACAGCCAACCAGGATAGAAAGCTGTTACTAGGACGATTCCCACTCCCCCAGATAAGCTTATACCAAGGAACCACAGGCCTTTTAATTCGGACAGTATTCCAGAAAATTGAGATTGGTACAGAATCATAGGGTGAGTTATCCCAATGCGGGGCTCCATTGACCAACGAGAAATGAGCAAGGAATGAATCACGGTGCTTAAGCATCCTTCTCCACACCCATGACCCAGAACCTGTGGACAAAGTAGCAAAATCTCTCCCCTTGATTCTGTATAACCGGAGCCAAGCAACCCAAATAGATCCCTGACTTGCAAATATATCCCAAAGCTGACGGAAAATTAAGGCCTGATTCCATAACTTCATATCTCTCAAACCCAATCCTCCTTCTTTCTTAGGATATATTATATGTTCCCATGCTACTTTAGCCTTTTGACCCGAAGAGTCATCACCCCCCCCCCCCCCCCAACAAGTATGAGGAACAAAGCTGCTGAACTCTCTTAATGATTTTTAAGGGAAGAGAGAAAACACTCATCCAATATTGGGAGAGACTAAGCAACACAGCATTTACCAACTGAAGCCGACCTCCAAAGCTCAAAGTTTTTGCACTCCAGCTTTTAATTCTGCTTGTAATCTTAGCAATCAAAACATCACAGTCTTTTAACGACAGCTTTCCAGCAATAAGAGGTAAGCCAAGGTACTTGACTGGGAGGGACCCAATCCTAAAGCCTGATCTGCTGCTCATGAAACTCAAAGCAGAGGGAGGAACATCAGCACTAAATATATCACACTTTTCAGGGTTAACCTTCAAACCTGACCATTTAGCAAATTTGTCAAGAATGCCTAATAAGATCTCAAGTCCATATACACTCTCATTAGTAAAAATCATCATATCGTCGGCAAAAGCTAGATGCGTCAACTTCAGTTTCAAACATTGGGGATGATAAGGCAGGTTTCTAGCAATACCCTCAATATCCAGAAGTCTCGATAAGCCCTCAATAGCAATAACAAAGAGATAGGGGGATAAGGGATCCCCCTGTCTCACTCCTTTACGAGCAGGGAAAAAAACCATGTAACCCTCCATTAACTGTCACGCTATAGGAGGTAGACAACACACAGGCTTTCAACCAATTCAGAAAGACTTCCGGAAACCCCATAGCAATGAGCATATTAAATAGGTAATCCCAATGAACAGAATCAAAAGCTTTCATAAGGTCGATCTTAATGGTACATCTAGGAGAAACACCCTGATGATTATAAGACCGAACTAACTCTTGTGCAAGCAGAACATTATCCACAATTTTCCTATTCTTGATAAAACCTGATTGTGAATCACTAATAATATCTGGAAGAACAAGTTGCATTCTTGAAGATAAAATCTTAGCAATGCACTTGTAAAACAGAGAGCAGCAAGAAATAGGCCTATATTCTTTTACTTGAGAGGGATTTTTTACCTTAGGAATAAGAGTAAGGGAGGTCACATTCAACTCACGGAGCATTTTCGAAGAGTTGAAAAACTCCATGACTGCATCAGTAAACTCCTCACCAATTATCCCCCAGGTAGATTTATAAAAATTGGCACTAAAGCCATCAGGTCCAGGAGATCGATTCCCATCCATTTTGAACATAACATTTTTGACTTCATCTCTGGTAACCTGCTTACAGAGGGAAATGCAATGATCAGCTGTAAGAAACTTGTTCAACACCTTTCTTAAATTATCAACTGATGGTGGGATGACTCTGCTGTCCACCGTCCCCAAAAGGCTTTTGTAAAAACTTACAAACTCCCCCACCACCTGATCAGGATCAGTCAAGATAGAACCATCAGCGGACTGAATTTGCCTCACCGTGTTAAAAGCTGTTCTAACTTTGACTGACCTATGAAAATACCTAGTATTTTGATCACCTTCAGCAATATGCCTAACACGAGCTTTCTGTTTGAAAAATAATTCCTCAGCCTTCTGCAAATTGATGAGAGTAGCGGTAGCCAACTTCTCCTCTTCAACAGCAGAACTGCTAGGATTCGAAAGAAGTAAGAACTGAACATTTGAGAGATGCTTCATTGCCATCTTTACTCTTTCAGAAATACCACTGCAAGACCTAGCATTGAAATCCTTAAACACATCCTTAAGAGCTTTTTATTTACGGAATAGCTTAAGCATAGGATCACCTGGCACAAACAAAGCCCAAGAAGAAGCAACACAGTCCAAATAACCCTTTTGATTAATCCATAGATCAAAGAACCGAAAGGGTTTTGGGAAGGATTTAAACGTAGAATCCAACTGCACCAGAATCCCGGAATGGTCCGAGAGGGCTGGAGGAAGCACTGAGACTTTGGAATGAGGAAAATTTTTAAGCCAGTCCTCATTTACTAAAGCCCTATCCAAACGCCTAGCAATAGGACTAAGAATACACTTGTTAGTCCAAGTGAAAACTGGACCATAAAAAGGCATCTCAAACAATCGAGCATTATCAACGAAATTGTTGAAATCCAAGATACTCCCAGACAACTTAACTGTATTAGAAGCATCCCTAGGGCCTCGAATAGCATTATAATCACCAACCAAAACACAGGGGACACCAACCTGAATATGTTGAATAAGAGATTGGAATAAAACTCGCCTTTCAGCTTCGTTGTTTGATCCATAGATGAAGTACACATGAAAACTCTTCCCTTTAAAACTGACTTCACACGAGACACACTGGTCTGAAACAAAAAGAATTCTGAGATTCAAATCAGACTTCCAGATAACCCAAATCTTGCCCAGATCAGAAAAATTATAATTGCCAAAGTACCCAAACTGATCAAACTTCTTTATCCTGATAGCATTTTCATTTCCACGACGAACTCGAGTCTCCAAAATACCACAAATATCTAGTTTATGACGCCTAATATGCTCAAGCACCATATCCTGTTTACGAGGGTCATTAAACCCTCGTACATTCCAAGCAAGAATATTCATTGAGCGGTAGGGGTTTGGCCCCCGCCACCACCCTTACCTCTACGCCTTCTTGTTTTACGTTTTGGAACTGACTGCACTTCTGGAATATCCTCTGTCAACTCCAAACTTAAGGCCCCAAAGGCATTACCAGCCACAATAATAGAAGGGTCCTGTACAGGAACAGGAGCTTTTACCGTAGACTTAGCCTTTTGGAATCCTTGATCAGCATCCTGAGGACTGAATAACTGCCTGGGAATAGAAGTTGCTGGGGGACCAGCTGTTCCCCCAAGCTCAAGGTTTTTCGGAATGGGGGGTCGACCATCAGAGGCCTGCCCCTCTAATCCTGAGTCCCTTTCACCACAACTTGACTCTCCGGATTGGGAGTGACCAGAATAGTCACATCTTGAACAGACCCCTTCGGCGTATTCCTAATACCTTCAGAGGCCACGGGAATACAAGCCTGGGGAGCATGTTTCACAACCCATTGAGACTGATTCCCACGAGAAGTACAGTTATCAACAACATGCCCAAAAACTTTACAACCTGAACACACCAGAGGGGAATTGAGGTATTCAATCTCTATGTTTATACTGCCTCCTCCCTCAATAGAGAATGGTAAAGAGGTAGGGAAAGGCCTATCTGCAGACATCAGCACACAAATCTTGATTACTTCCTGCCCAACAAAAGCTTGAGTCGACATATCCATATTGAGAGGCTGCCCCAGATAACTAGCAATCATACTGAGGAAATCACGGGTTCTCAAATCAATAGGTATATGCCTCAGATGAACCCAGATTGGCGCTATGACAGACACAGCAGGGATAGGCTTAATCCCCGGACTCCACCTTCTGAACACTACCGGTACGTTGGACATATGCCAAAGACCACTCGAAATTACCCATCTCGCAACCGATTCCGAAGGAAATTGAAAGAGGAATAACTGACCTTCACTATCTGGAAGAATAGAAACCCGGCACAGTCCATCCCTCCCCCAAAGACGATTAGCGATAACATGAAGGTCCCTCTCCTTCGGTGGACGACCTGAAAATTGCCCAACCAAGCAAGTGTTAAGTCTAGCTCTGCCCGCCTTGAGTAAGGACTTAGGTACCTGCAGGACCCCATCAACTAAAATCGGCTCAACGAACTTCAGAGAAAGATCGGAAGGAACTCCGAAAAGTTCAACCCAGCTCTTGACGTCGACTTGAGTGGATCCTGAAGAAGACATAAACTAGAAAAGAGAAGAAAGAGGAAAACCAGCTGGTATGAGACCACAAAACCGACGACCAAGGAAAACGCCGGCCAAGACGGCCGTCGCGAAATAGCAAAACCCTAGACTTCTTCAGAGAGAAAGTCAACTCTAGTCAACGCCTCTTCGCCAAGCTTTGCAATAAAAAAAAGGGCCTAGATTAGGATTACATACTCGTCATTGTTCCACGTCTATTTACTTTAGTGGGGAATTTCTTTTTTTGAGGTTCAATTCTTAGATTAAGTAGTTAAAATTTATAAATTCAATTTTATTGGTTGGTGTCCTGGAAAGGGTTAGTATTTAAACAAAGATGACGTGACAACTTCAAAATTTTATTTTGTTTTTTTTTTAATTTTCTTTTTTAACTTGAGGCAAGCCGTCACAGGGCCGTCCAATGATATTTGGATTGAAGGGTCGATTCTGAAAATTAAATTTGTAACAAACTAGTATTTTGTCCGCCCGTTGGCGGGTGTCGGGGTCCAACCTACAGATAATATATAATTCTAATTTTTGGAAGAAATAACAAATAATATAGAACAAAATTATTATTGTTCAGAAAAATTACACCAATCATCATAACTTAGAGCACCGTCAAAGTCTTAGTACCTATTTATAGTTCTGCACACCCTCACACACCCTGTTATAGGCCCGTTCTATTGAAAAATTATATTTATATTTTGAATTTTAATATTTTTCATATTATACTAATAAAGTAAACTTATTTTGAAGGTCTAAGAAACATTAACTTATTATATCATTCATCCTAGACTTACATATCTATTTATTTTTAATAACTAATTATATATTTACTTGAAAAAAATTGAAATGAGTGGAGTTAAATTACCAATGTATACAAATAATTATGATAATATTTATGAACTAATTAAATGGAACTAAATAATATATTACATAATTTTTAGATTTTAAAATATTAATGTATCAATTTAAAGTAGAATAATTAAATTTAATAATAATAAAATTATGATAAGAATCTTTTATCGATCTAGAATTAAGAGGATACCATATCATCAATATAAATTTTGTTGATTATTGCGGTGCTCATTTAATTTTAGTGAATTTAATGGATTTTTTATACATGTAAATGTGTTGGATAAGGTACTTGTTTCTATTAATAATTTATTAATATATCATGAATTTCTAAGTATGAGAAGCCATTGATAATTTTATGTGTAGTATTATTTGAGATATGTAATTAATTAATTTTAATGTTAAAATATTTTGGTTAGTATTTAATTTAAAATTATCTACAATCAATAATATCATGAATTTTAATATGATGTTTTGGTGATTTATTTCATAGAGTAACTAAATATTATTTTTGTAAATAGGAAATAGGCTCGTTGTCCCTCAAATAAAACAATAAAACTACTAATGGGTAAGTATCCAGAGTTAAGGAGAAAATAAATTAAAATTGACTTTAAATTATAAATTTTTTTTGTCTACATCCTCAACATTTTGAAATTTCAGGACTACTTTGTATTTTGTAACCCACCCTAAAATTTAAGAATGTATTAAGTATTTTAACCTTAAAATTTATTTGAAAATTTCCTTTTCATTTAAATCATTCGGTACATGTTCTTTCATAATTTAATAAATATTAAATTTTTTATTTGAACAATTGTTGTTATGAAAAGTAAAAATAGTGATTTTCACTTTTTTTTTCAAGTTGAACGTGGGTATCAATTTATTTTTGGAAAAATTAGTTATAAAGAAAATGATAATAAAAATAGAAATGTTATGATTGTTGGAGTACCTAGAATTAATATATATATGTTCATTTTTTAGAATTTTTTTTAAATATTTTAAAATCCCAAAAGAATAATTTTTTTTGTGTATAGGCCCGTTATCTTAAATAATATAATAAAAATAAAATAATAAAATTGATAACTGGCGAAATATCTAAAGTTAAAGACAAAATCAATAAAATGGAGTTTAGATTACAATTTTTAATAACATTTTATTTGAAAATTTCTTTTTCTTTTAAATCATTCGAGATAGTTTCTTTTATAATTAAACAAAACATAACATATTAAATGAAAGACATTTTTTATTTAGGAAAAATTGTTTTTTGTGAAAAGAAAAAACAATGGGTTCATTTTTTTATTCAAAATGAACGTGGAAACCAAATTTTAGGAAAAAATTGTTATAAAAAAATTAATAGTAAAATAGAAAAATTTACTATAACACGAGTTTGAGCAAAACAACATTTTTATTATAACACGGCCTCTCATATTCATAATCTATACCACTTTGATTTTAATATCACTTACTTCGTTAAATTCACATAATATAGAAAATTATTGTGTTAACTCCAAGTAACACTCATTGTATACCTAGACATTCAAATTAAACCAATTGCAAAGGTCACCAACTATTCATAAAATAAATTGTTTGAATTGTTAAATTCCATTAAGAGAACCATTCAAGTGTTTCATATAACCACCAAATTTTAAGAGTTTAGAGACAGTTCAAGAGGGTCTTTGCATAAATTAAGTGACTATTTTAAAGTTTTTTAATCTTCTCGTCTAGCTCAATCAAATGATCGCCGATTTGCCAAGATGTCCAACAGATAATGAAGAATTAAGACAATATTTAATAATGCAAATTTGACATTTATTTATTTATTAATATATTGAATTTAAAATATTATTAGTTTAAATATAATAATAGAATTTCTATCGCACTAACTATTTTTAAGGAATTAATTTATTTTGAAATGGTATTATAAAGAAAATAATATATTAATGAAGAAAAGTGAGGTAGTTTTTTGTATTTTTATTTGTAAAAAAAATTCTTTCGTTGGCTAGATTCCTCAAATTAAGGGAAGGGGTAGGAAAGCTGATGTGACAAAAGGTTTGGCCCTAATTCGCTTTATATATAGTAGAGATTATTGTGCATTCATGTAGGAGATGAGTGGGTATAGTTGTACACATAGTTATAATGGACGTAGTTGAATATGATATGATTTATTGTATGTTGCTAGGAATAGGAAACGTTTTTCAAATTCAATCTTACTGCAACTTCAATGCATTATGTAGGTTTTGTTACATCAATTTATGTCAAATATAAAAGTGTAAGGTTTTTCAAAATTCAGTTAAGGCCCAACCGTGATCCAACGGAAACCCTACGACTCTATGCGCCTAGGGTTTCCCCAAAAGTCATCTAGGCCGCCCAGCAACCAAGGCCTAGTCGCGGTCCAACAGAAGCCCTACGCTAGGCGCTTAGGGTTTCTCCATAAGCCATTTGGATCGTTAGGATCGTCCTACAGGTGGGTTACCAACCAGCCGACGACACGTGGCAACTCGGCCTAGACCCGAGGTACTATAAATAGAGACCTACCCCAACATTGATGAGACATGACCTAAGACTCAGAGGACATGCCTTAAGCAGTATACACTCGTTAATATGCTTAAGGCTCTCCTACTTCTCTGTCTCTCATTCATACGCCCATCCCTCTCATATTCCTAGTATACTGTTCGCCCACTTACTACTGGTTCCTACACTCATTGCAAGGCACGCCCTGGACATCCTAAGTAACAATATCTAACCTTGTTTGGTTGCTCGTTTATTTTTAAAAATATTGATTGGTTTAAAACCATGAATAATCTGTAGTTACAAAAATGAAAATTCAAACATAAAAAATATTATACGAAGAAATCATTTTCGTAAAACATACAAAAAATTTATGTTAACAAAATATTAAATATGGTTAAAATATGTGTTATTCAAGTGTAAAAATCTAATATCTCTTAATATTGATAGCTGAGTTTTGTTGTTGTGTAATGGTGTGGTTGGGTGTTTGCAAAGTGCTATTTAATTAAGCTCTTTGATGAATAAAACCAATCATTCATAAAAAAAATGTTAAAATCTCATTAACGTACGTGATATTATTGGAGATTTCACCAAAATAAATAAATTTAACAAACTAATTACTGATTGTCAAAAAAAACTAATTACTTAAATAAATACGTTCCTAAACTAATTACCAAAAAATAAATGTACTTAATAATTAAGCTAATTATTAAAAATTACAAAATGATCACTAATCTACATGATTTTGTAAAATGATCATTAATGTTTGAACTTAAATAATGAGTTTGATCGGGTTACCATAATCGTAAATAAATTGAATTCAATCCTTACACGAGAGCTTGTCGCTAATTGAGTATCCTTACTACACTAAATTATACTTGGTTATTTACATATATTTAAAAATATGGTGAACACTCCGGTGACGTGCGTCACCGGTTACGCTGACACGTGGCAGCATGTGATTGACCAGAAATACACATGTGTAAAAAATGTACTTTTAATACATGAATTTTATTTGTATTGCAATTTAACACCAAAATAAACTAGATTAACAATCAAAACCCAATTTATTATTATATTATTTACATGATGGCCGCCGATGCGAGACTCAGAGGAAGCAGAAGACCAAGATCACCTGCACTTTAGGCCCTCAATCTCGTTCAGTAGAGATGATCGACATATGTTGGACAGGTTCGTTCAATTCCCCCTCTCTCTTTTCCCAAATCAATTTCTTCGTTATAATTCATCTGCTTTTCACTCAGCTGCGCGATGGACGAGGTCTTCTGCGGCTACTACGGCTCCAGCTCCCCCGACGGACAACCTCGTCGACGGCTTCCAAGAACATCATCTCCGAGAGGAACGGTCGCAATAATCTCAACATACGCCTCTTCGCCCTACGACCAGGAGTCAAATTGCAGATTAAAATGGACTTACTACAATAGTGAAGTAGATATGCCGAGTAATTAAGGGCTTACCGTGTGAAGAACTCCTTTGGTAGTGAAATCAAATGCACCAGCGGCTCCATTTGTTGCGTTGATCCAGTCAATAATTCGTTGATATTGTGCATCTTGGTTGTGATCCATTTTTTCATACTTATAGCTGAGTGAATCCCAGTACTCACCAACAGCAAAATAAGGGTTGGTCGCATCAAGGTAATCCTTCACATAGCCACCCCAAAATTCTCTGGCGAAATCGAGCCTCCAACCGTCATAGCCAATTTCTTCACTGCATGTCATCGTCTCCTATATGTAATCAGAGACTCAATCGATTACATACAGGAGCTCTACGACCAGGAGCGGCAGATTCAAGCGGGGATAAAGGAGCTTGAATCCGACGGCGGCGGCGGTAGAGGGAAGTCCTCGTCGTTCAAGAAAGGGATTTACCATATGGAGCAGGAATCGCCTGTACTGTTTTAATTTAGATCGAAGAAGAAGGTCGATGATCGATTCTACGATGGTGGATGCATCGCTTCTTCGTCTCCGACTGAGCTCTTCGTAGTACGTATGATCAATTTTAACTTCCTTCATCATACTTGAGATTAAATTATTTAAAAATCAACTGAAGCAGAGAAACGAGATTGTTATCTCGACTGACTACAATTTGAAAAGCTCTTATTTGCAGGGTCATCTGTTTTTAGTTGTAGAGGAGGATTTAGGTTTTTGCAGGGTCATCTGTCTTATTTGCAGGGCTGGGTTTGGGTTTATGGGGCAGGATGAATGAATGTTTTGTCCCTGTCTTTTCCTTTGTTTTTGCTCTGTACAACTCCTCTTTTGGGTTTATGGGTTTATGCAGCAAGGCTGAGTTTAGATTTACACATTCATAGTCGTCAAAATTTATCCGGTAGATTAACACATTATAAACTTAACAAACGGCTGTTTATTTTGAAGTGGTAAATTCTAAATTGTTAATATGGTATTTTGGTATATATTGGGGACTGAAAATGATATTTTTTTAGTATAATTTAATAAACCACTAATATAATGCCACGTGTTAGCATAACCGGTGACGCGCGTCACCGGAGTGTTCACCTTAAAAATATTATATGTAATATAAAATGTGTCTTTTTATAAAAGAAACTATCTCATTTACACTTACTTATAAATTATAATATAAATAAATATTATATTTAATCTAAATAGTGATATTAATATTGATGGGCACGACCCGCCAGAATCCCAGGGGCCCAAGCGGCGGCCCACATAATGGCCCACATGGCGGCCTGAACACAGCGGCTAGGGCTGGAGGGTTGGACCTAGGCGATAATTCAGATGGGCCAAGCAAGCAAGCCCAAGAAGTGGAGGGGGGCCCAAAGCGACGGCCCAGTCCGGCAGGCTTCTAGGGTTTACTCGGCGACACTTAGGGTTCCAAGACAAAGCAAACACGTGTCGACATCCTACGAGAGCTACAAACGAGTGGCCAGGATTCAGCCTTGGCGACCAAGACAGGGGTACTATAAATACCCCCCGTACACCCCATTAACCGGGGGACAACACTTTTACCCAGCGGACAAAACGCTCCGCGGTACGTAACTCGCCTCCCTCTCCATTCCTTAAACTGATCGCCTCCCTTTCCTTGAACTAACTACCCCCCTCATCACTTACGAGGTACTCACCCCCCAGAAGACCAACAGGCTTGGGCTTCACTATTGGGCCAGGCGACGAGGCTGGAACAATTGGCGCGCCAGATAGGGGCGATCAGGCGACTCTTCAAGGCGAATGGCTTCATCAGCGATTCCCACTCTGATGGGCGAGGATGGTGAAGGAGGAGATGGAGTAACACCTGTCAAGCATATCAACCCAGGTTCTCGAGTAGACCCAAATCTTACTAGAAACATGTAGCGCGAATTCGAAGGCGACTCGGATTCTCGAAGTACTATTCCTGCCAGCGACGCCTATGAACTGTTGGAGCAGCAATTCCGGTCCCTCGAGCAGCAAAATACTGAGCTCACCCAGATGTTGAAGACGGTGATCGCTCAGCAAGCTCAATCCCTTGGGCCAACACTCAGGTCAGGCAGTCGCCGCAGGACTCTCATCTTGAAGTATTACAGCAATTCCTCCCGGCTACTCAAATCTCCCCCGCACAGTTGGCAGTTCGCCAACCTCTGTCCAGGGCGATACTCGCCGAGCCACTACCTAAGGGGTTGGTTCCGCCCAACCTAGATAGGTATGTAGGTACAGGCGACCCGGACGAGCACCTACAAGCCTTCCAGATCGCCATGCAAATGCAGCAAGCTGGCGACGCCGCATATTGCAGGGCTTTTCCAGCGACGCTTGGGGGGCGAGCTAGGGAGTGGTACATGAATCTACCGGAAGGTATCATAACGTCGTGGGAGGGTTTTGCGAGGATCTTCTCACAGAAGTATGAGTGCAAGAAAACAAGGACGGTCCCGTTGCAGGCACTGGTGAGCCTGAGGCAAAAGCCGAGCCAGTCGCTGAAGGAATTCTTTGATGAGTGGACTGGGGTCGTCCAATCCATCAAGAGGGTAGATCATGAAATCGCTGCGGCAAGTTTATTCCAGTCGACTCATATGGCAGACTGCGAGAGTCGCTGCTACAGGTGGCTCCAAAGTCGCTGTCCGACTTGGAAACCAGGGTGCACAAAATTATTTTAATTGAGGAGCAGTTAGCGGAACCTTTACAAGGAGCGGCGAAGAGGGAAGAAAAGCCCGTTACAGGGAACAAGCAGGCCAAATGGCAGCCCTCCGAGAGACCGCCATACAGGAGAAATCGCCCGGAGGAACAAAGGGGTTACCAGGAGAGGGGGTACCAAGAGGAAAGGGCGGATTACACACCCCTCTCAGAATCGCGAAGAAAGATCTTGCTGTACATGCAGCATAAAGGACATACCATCAACTGGCCGGGTCCAATGTTCACCCCAGCAGATCAGCGAAGTCGCCAGAAGTTCTGCGATTTCCATGACTCTCATGGGCATACCACTGAAGATTGTAGGGAATTGAAAAATGAAATCGAAAGATGGATAAGCGAAGGACGTCTCAGGGATTTCATTGTCAGCTCAAAGCGGAAAAACAAGCCGCAAGAAGATGATCGTCGCGGAAAAAGGAGAATCACAAGACAAGAAGGGTGATGTCTTCGCCCGGCTTAAGGAGCCTCTGGACAATGAAGATAACAAGAAGAAGCCTCATCCCGAGGTGAATCACGTTTATCAAACCATTTTCGGTGGGGAAAGCGAAAGAAGTAATGATGATAGATCAAGTCAGTCGCCCAACTTTGGGGTTCTCAGAGGAAGACATGGCCCGGGTAGGAGGCCCAAGCTTGGAGGCGATGGTGATTCAAGTAATCACACACAATAGCCGAGTGGAGCGAGTGATGGTTGATGAAGGGAGTTCAACGGACATCATTTTCTAGGAGCTGTATAAGAAAATGAACCTGCCAGCCAGCTTGCTCAGGCAGACAAAACAACCATCTCAGGATTTTCAGGACACACAGTCCCCATTAAGGGAATTGCCACGATGGCGATAACCATGGGGACGGAGACTTACAGGTCACCCGATCCATTGACTTCCATGTCATGGATTGCCAATCCACGTACAACATGATCCTCGGGCGACCGACACTCGCCGCCTTCCAGGCAATCTCCTCCCCAGTGCACCAAGTGTTGAAGTTCGCCACAAAAGAAGGGATAGGTTTTGCCGGGGGGCACCCGGACATCGCCAGAAGGTGTTACAGGGCGGCGACTAAAAGCACCTGCCTCACCATAAGCTTGGAGGTGGAAAATGGAGGAGAAAGAGTTGTACCAGCAGAGTCGGATGTCCCAATACCACTCTTTGAGGAGGACGAAAGCAAGACAGTCCGGGTATCATCCTATCTAAGCGACGAAAGGAAGCAGGAGTTGGTTGGGTTGCTCTGAGAATTTTCACACCTGTTCGCGTGGTCACCGAGTGACATGCCGGGGATCGCTCCAGACATCATCAAACACTCTCTTGCGATTGAGCCCGGGAGTCGCCCAGTACAACAAAAATGACGGAACATCTGCAGAGAAAGGCAGCAGGCGGTGGCGATCGAAGTAGACAAGCTTCTGAAGGCAGGATTTATCAAGGAAGTGCAATACCCTGAATGGTTGGCTAATGTAGTTCTTGTGAAGAAGTCATCAGGAGCATGGCGAATGTGCGTCGACTTCACTAGCCTCAATGACGCTTGTCCCAAGGACCCGTACCCGCTTCCCAACATAGAGCAGCTGGTAGATGCAACAACGAATAATGAAATGTTGTCCTTCCTAGACATGTTTTCAGGTTATCATCAGATACCGTTGAACGAGCAAGACCAAGAGAAGACGGCCTTCATGACGCCCACGGTGAACTACTGCTACCGGGTAATGCCATTGGACTTAAGAATGCTGGCGCGACTTACCAAAGGATGATCGACTCAGTTTTCGCCAAGCAGCTCGCCGAAACTTAGAGGCGTATGTGGATGACCTCTTGGTCAAAAGTGGGAAGTCTGACGATCACCTGGCCGACTTAAGGGAAACCTTCAATACACTGCAGGAGTATTCGCTCAGATTGAACCCTTTGAAGTGTGTGTTCGGGGCGACATCAGGAAAGTTTTGGGATATCTCATAACCAGAAGAGGAATAGAAGCTAATCCAGCGCAGATCGCGGCGATTACAGCAATGGCACCACCAAAGACTGTTAAGGAAGTTCAGGTTTTATCTGGAAGACTGACGGCAATCAATCGATTCATTCCAAGGATCGCCGATCGCTGTGCTCCATTTTTTGCGACCTTGAAGAATGCATCAAAGTTTGCATGGAATGACAAATGTAATAAGGCTTTTGAAGAGCTGAAGCAATTCTTAATTACCCCTCCTGTACTCGCATCTCCAAAGTTAAATGATGATCTATTTCTCTATATCGCAATCTCTCCAAAGGCAGTTAGTGCGGTTTTGGTTCGAAGAGAGGACAAAGCCGAACACCCTGTTTTTTACACAAGTAAAACCTTAGTCGACGCCGAAACAAGGTATCCGGCGATAGAAAAAATGGCGTATGCTGTGGTTTGTGCAGCCAGAAAGCTGCGACCATATTTTCAGGCACACACAATACATGTGCTCACGAATCTTCCGATTAAGAATGCGTTAAGATCCATGAGCGTGGCAGGGCGATTAGCTAAGTGGGCGATTGAGTTAAGCGAGTATGACATTCGGTACCAGTGATGACACTCGATTTGACGTGATTATCAGCCTCATTTAAGCGACATTTCTTTGCTTAAGACATGGTTTTTAGGGTAGAATAACGAATATTCAATCGATTGCCCTATCTCGTGCCATTTGTGTTACCTTGGCCCGTTTCGGGTCTATTTGATGGTTTTCTAGTGTTTTTATGTTAGCACAGGTTTTTGCCGTCAAATAGAGTAGCCATGGACGTGTCTAAGGCGTTGGAACCTCGACGAATCAAACCGGAATTGATCCAAGGAGCTGATCAAGTCAAACCGAAAGTCTGCCCATTCACACTTGCATCTTCGGCGAAAATAAGCTTACATCTTCGACGAAAACAATAGTGCAAATCAACTGACGCCAAGTGAAGAATGACTTCGGCGAAAACATTGTGTTCTTCGGACCGAAAAGAAGAGGCAGAGAAAGCACTCCCATTCACAAAGGAATTTTTGCCGAAAATTCCTTAAGAATTTCGGCGAAAATAATAAGAGGAATCCGGCTGATTAGGGTTAAGTATAAATACTTAACCCGGCGGCCCAAAAGAGAGACGATCAATAATTAATCATAATACAACTTTTCGAGATCAGAATTCAGAGAATCCTCTCAAGTTCTGGAGCGAAGAGTTGGAGTTCGAAGAGCCGGATAGAGATCGTGACGCCATCCCTTCCATCTCGGAGAACCGGAGCTAGGAGTGTAACTTACCGAAGATCGAAGTCTGCCAGAGTCGTCTCAATTAGGTTTTTCAGATTCTTTTCTGTTCTTCCTCTGAATGATGAACTCTTTCTTTGTCTTTGTTTCTTTTGTAATGATCATGAGTAGCTAAACTCGTTAGAGCTTAGACTAGATGAACCCTAAGTGACCCAGGGCTTTAAAGTGGTCACGGATCGGCGGTGATTAGATTCGAAATTCAATCAGTTCTTTTTCATGTTTGATTTGTTCTTCATTGTTCATGTTTCTTGTCTGGATTGATCACCTAGATTAGATTCTTGTTAAGCTAAGGATAGAAGCGAACGCTCGCCTTACTTTAGAACATCGAATTGAACAATTAACCTTATAATTAGAGCGTGCCTTTCGTAGGAACTGGTTAGGGTTAATTCACTGCAAGAGTAACTCATTAATCACTAGTAATCACACAATTAATTAAGTCGTTGCGAGAGGCGACCGTACCCGGGCGGCTAGTTAATCTTGGTAGTTAGAACGGATAGAGCGAACGTTCGCGGTCTTAAACCTAAGGGTAAGGAGTTATGGTGGTGTCTTAGTAATTGATTGAATGAGAATCGAAATCCGCTGATCTGTTGATTGCCAATGCTCTGGGAACGAAGGGGATTCAAAGTCTAAGTTCGTTTGTCATCCTTGTTTTCAAACCCTAATTCCCAATCTGCTTTAGTTTAATTTGTGTTAATTTCTCTGTTTTTCGTAGAATTAGAAGTCGTGGAACTCACACCACGCACAACGTGTTTGCACTTGAGTATTTTGCTAGTTCTGAAGTAACCAATCATAGAAAGCCCTTGGAATACGATCTGCTATAGCTTTTTCTTAGCATTAGTAGTTTATTTGGTTGAATCGTCCGCATAACAACGACCGGGCGGTTCACCAAATTGGCGCCGTTGCCGGGGGACTTCTTTTGATTGTTCGAAAGAAGAACTGGCAATTTATTCTTCTACTTTCCATCTTTCATTTTTCCACCCACTTCGATTTTACGCCGGTATGTTTGCTTTTGTTGCTTGTAGGTTGTTCTACAGGTTTATGAACCGCTCGATCGCTCATTCTCACTTTAAGCCGGGTAACTCTACTTCGCCGAAGAAACCGCGAGCTCAGAAGCAAGTCATAACCACTCCGCCTCACCACCTATCCCTGAAAAGATCGGGGAGTTGAAGAAGAACTCCTCATCTTCATCCGCTTCATCCACTACTTCAGATTCACCACCACCTTCTCCTCCTGTACTAGTCGCTCAGCGCACCATGGCAGATTACTGTAGACCGATTGCAGCTAACCTCCGAGCTAGCGTCGTTGTGCCGCACAACGATGACGACCCTGATTATAATATCACAACCTTCGTCCTGAACATGGTCTCTAAGAATCTTCGATTCGAAGGAAAGCCGCAAGAAAACCCCGCAACACATTTGGCTAACTTCCTGGACATGTGCGAGACGTTTAAGAGCGGAAAATCTCAGTAAGAACAATCTTTGCTTGCGAGCTTTCCATTCTCTCTTAAAAGCAATGCCAAGGTATGGCTCGGCTCAAAACCACCTGGCTACTACACTGAATGGGATCATCTAGCTCAGGACTTCATAGAGGAATACTATCCCCCTTCAAGAACGACATTCTACAAGGATAGCATCGCTAGCTTTCTCAGAAGGAAGGAGTAAGCTTATACAATGCTTGGAACGAATTCCAAGAGCTTCTATCTGAATGCCCTCATCACGGATTCAACCAGGGGCAGCTAGCTGAAATCTTTGCCCAAGGGATGAATGAAGAAACAGCTGAATGGTCAACACCTTAGCTGATGGCGACTGCACAACACTTGAACCAGAAGCTGCTCTACTTCACTTTGCAGATTGCGCATCTAAGTCCAGGAGTCTGGAAAGACAGTTTGGAGCAGCCAAGAGTCAACCAAGCAGTGAAGAAGAGATTGAGATCGCAGTACAGAAAACAAATGGAAGAGATCCTCGGTACAACTAATAACTGGCCTAAAAAGGAAGTCAACTTCATTGATCATAGCTTCACCAGGGATCAAAGAGGCCACTCCGACTACCGTCAGTTCAGAACACCTCCTCAACAACGGGAAGACTTCTATGAGCGTCCTCCCTACAACTACGGGCTCTACCAGAGTCGGAATCAACGCTGACACTCGATTTGACGTGATTATCAGCCTCATTTAAGCGACATTTCTTTGCTTAAGACATGGTTTTTAGGGTAGAATAACAAATATTCAATCAATTGCCTTATCTCGTGCCATTTGTGTTACCTTGGCCCTTTTCGGGTCTATTTGATGGTTTTCTAGTGTTTTTGCGTAAGCACAGGTTTTTGCCGTCAAATAAAGTAGCCATGGACGTGTCTAAGGCATAGGAACATCGAGGAACTGAACCGGAATCGATCAAAGGAGCCAATCAAAGTCAAACCGAAAATCTGCCATTCACACTTATAGTTTCGGCGAAACCAGGCCTCCAGTTTCGGCGAAACCAGCAGTTCAAATCAACTGATGCCAAGAGAAGGATGGTTTCGGCGAAACCATTCAACTGCTCGGACCGAAAAATAATGAACAGCCGGCGGATCCCCTGAACTCAAAGCCAGTTTCGCCGAAACTACCCCTATGGTTTCGGCGAAAACATCAGCTCAGCCCGGCCCAACTAGGGTTAAGTATTTATATTAATCCGGCGGCCTAAGGAAGGGAGAGAATCATAATTTACAGAGACACAACAATTCATTATTCTTATTTTTCTCAAATCAGACTTTTGAGAGTCAGCCGACTCTAGGGTCGATAGATAGAGTTTAGAGAGTTCGAAGATCCGTGGAGAGATCGTGACGCCATCCTTCCACCTTGGAGAACTCGGAGCTTAAAGTCGAAGATCCAGGAGATTGAAGCTTCACAGATTCGTCAAATTAGGTTTTGCAGTTCTTCTCTGTTCTTCCTACCTGAGATGTATTCCTTGATTGCTTTCGATTCTCTTGTATCTGATATGAGTAACTGAACTTGTAGAGCTTAGATTAGATGAACCTAAGTGACCCAGGGCTTTAAAGCGGTCATGGATCGGCGGTAATTAGATTCGAAGTTCAATCAGTTTCTCTTTGCATGTTTGATTCGTTCTTCATTGTTCATGTTTCTTGTCTGGATTGATCACCTAGATTAGATTCTTGTTAAGCTAAGGATAGAAGCGAACGCTCGCCTTACTTTAGAACATCGAATTGAACAATTAACCTTATAATTGGAGTGTGCCTTTCGTAGGAACCGGTTAGGGTTAATCCGCTTCAAGAGTAACTCATTAATCACTAGTAATCACACCAATTAATTAAGTCGTTGCGAGAGGCGACCGTACCCGGGCGGCTAATTAATCTTGGTAGTTAGAACGGATAGAGCGAACGTTCGCCGGTCTTAAACCTAAGGGTAAGGAGTTATGGTGGTGTATAGAAACCGATTGAATTAGAATTGAAAACCGCTGATCTTGTGATTGCCGTTGCTCTGGTGATCTAAGGGGGATTCGAAATCTAAGTTCGTTTATCTTCCCGTTAGTCAATCTTTTAATCTTTCTCCCTTTTATTTTCCTTTGCTTAATAGATTAGAAGTCGTGGAACTCACACCACGCACAACGTGTTTTAACCTGAGTAATTTGCCAGCTTCTTCAAAGTAGTCGATTAGAAGAAACCTCGAGTCGAATACGATCTGCTATACGCTTTTTCTTAGCATTAATAGTTATTTGGTTGAACGCATCACAACGACACGTTCACCAATACTCAAGAGACATATTCTACCCTTCTCTTGGGCCGGCCGTTCATGGCGACAGCCGGAATTAATGTCAATGTTCCTAATGGCTCTCTAACTTTAAGGGTTGGGAAGGACACTGCAACATTCCGTCTCAAGGACGGTATGAAATACATTCCTAAGGGAGAATTAAATTGTTTATCTGTAGAGATTTGGAGTTGGCCTCGGTCAACTTCATTTCTAATGTTTCTTCCAGTGTTTTGAGATCAATTGACACTGCAGGTGCTGAACAGGTTATTAAGAAGAAGCCAGAAACTTTGGTTCAGAAGCTGCCAAGAAGAAGAAGGAACTGCAAGCCTCTTCTAAGCCACCGAGCAGACCTCGAGGAAAGAACAAGAAGACGAAGACCCAAATGGTCTGGAGGCCAAAAATTCTGCCAGTCTTCCATTGAGGCAGCTGCACCACCATTTCGCTCCGAGCAACTGGCGCCGGAACAAGTATGGAAGGAGAAGCCGAAAGCATCTCCTAAGGAAGTACTAACGATCACCGATCCTGGCGATAACAAGCCGAAGAAAGAAAAGAAGAAGCCGACAGTCCTCATTCCTTCCATCGTCACACTTGAGAAGGATGATCTCTCCAGAGAACTGTTCGGACCGTTCAAGTTCATCGATCATCTTCTCGATGGACGTACCAAGCTCTTACATGCAAACGGGAAGAGATTTACGCTTACCGGAGAAGTCCCGAAGCTGTACTTCATGAACTCCGACGCGAGCGTGAAGGAGAATCTAAGTTGGGATGTCTCCTAATACCGTCAGGTATCGTCGAGCTCAAGGACGTTAATAAAAGAGCGCTTCGTGGGAGGCAACCCACGGCTGGAGTCAGTTTTTGTTTTGTGTCAACCTTGGTATTTTAGAGTCGGTTCGGGGGAGCCAAAAGTGTCAGTTTGTTTGATTAATTATTTTTCGTGCAGAGTCTGTGTGTCATAGAGTCAGTTGCAAGTTGATTGAGGTCGTTCCGATTGTGGATTTAACTGTGATTTTCTGAAGTTAGCCGGATTTGCGAAAATATTTTAAACCCGAACAGTTCAAATTTTCGGCGAAACCACCCTTGTTTTCGGTGAAACCGATTTTCGATTTTCGAACCTGATTCTCCCTGTTCATTATTTTCGGTTCGAAAAGTTTTCTATTTTCGGCGAAAAGATTTTTGAAAACCAACAGCCATTTGAACTGATATTTTCGGCGAAACCACATGCTTATTTTCGGCGAAACCACCTTCGAAAATCTGGCAGTGCATTTAAACTGAAATTTTCGGCGAAACCATCCTTTTAATTTCGCCGAAAATAATTTCAAAATCAGAAAATTCCCACTTAAAAAACGGTTCCATCCCCCTCTCTCATCCACCCCCCATTTTCGTTCATACCACCGAAAACCAAACCCTCCCCTTATATTTTCAAACCGCCGTCGCCGCCGTTTCCGTCACCGCCGCCACCGCGACGCGCGCCCCTTCCCCTCCAATTCCGAATCCGTCGAGCCCTAGAACAGCCGAATCGGAGCTTTGCAGCTCCAGTTCACCGAAACCCTAGTTTTCAACATTTTTCACCAATTCCTCTCAACTCGTTCATTTTTAGCAGTCATGGCTTCAAGGTAAGTTGTAGAGATTTTCAATACAATCTTTTGACATATGGATTGCTGAATTTCGTCGGGGTTGACTTTCGGTTGACTCTTCGGTTTGCCTCGTTTTGCGTGCCGACTGTTTCGTGTGAACTAGGATTAACTGAACTTATAGAACTGTTCTAGGATGATTAGGGAGTTCCGTGCTTAATTTCCATATCATTTGATCATGTGTTGCTATGCATACGATTAATTCCTTGTTATGTTGACTTTTGTGAGAAATGTCGGTTTGACTTTGAATTGTTGTGATCATTTGGCTGCCTGATGTGCTCATTCTCGTTCATATTATCGTGCTTGCCATTTGAGATCATATTTTACCGTCATTCTCCAAGTTATGATAGTCTTGCCATGATTAGGGTTCACTATGCTAAAATGTTGACTTTCTAAATGTCGGTTTGACTTTTTGAACTCTGATTGTGCTTATCCGATTCTGGCTGTTCCTAAGTATGTATTTTACTGTCTATGGTTACGGTTACTCTGCTCTGCTTACCCCACTTAGTTTCCCTCATTTCTTTGTGAAATTGAGTTTTTCTACTAAGTGTGGGGTAGGGTTTTAGTTGACTAATCTGGCTTCATTCTGGTTTTAGGAACACCACTTATGAACGCAGGACTAAGGCGCGACTTGATGGCGCCTCGAGCTCAGGAGCTGCCGCTCCCGTCACACCAGAGTTCTGGGTCCACCACCTGCACTCCCTCGTCGGGCTGGGTACCATCACACTATCGCCCGTCTACCTGACTTCTACTTCGAGTGCTTCCAGAAGCTCGAGCACGTCCGGGGAGCTGACGTGCGCCCTCTGTCCATGGATTCCCTCTTCGATCATGATGAGGACTACCACCGGAACGTGCACGATGCCCTAGCACCGGCCGGTCTCCTAGAGCTGACCACTATAGCTGCTGATTACCCAGACATTGCCCTCCAGGAGTTCTAGGCAACCTTTGACCTGGACGAGCACAAGAGGAAGCAGCGCCAGAAGGTTGTCACCTTCTATCTTGGTGGGGTGTACAGCAGCTCACCTACGATGAGTTTGCTGCTCATCTTAGCATCCCCTACGAGCACTATCACGATCATCACCCGGGCTGGGGCGAGGATGATGACGACGAGGAGTACCACGCGCTCTGGAGCCACATGACAGGCGTACCTGGCGATCGCCTCGGGACGAACAACTCAGTTAAGTCTCTCTCCCACCCGCTCTATAAATTTATTCATATGGTTTGGCGTAGGTCGCTTTTATATGTTCCAGATAAGGACCGCCACCATATCCTCAAGGAGGAGCTCATGCTTCTCCGAGCCATCCGAGAGAGCTACCCTCTACACCCCGGCTGGGTACTGGCTCGCATCTTCCGCCAGAAGACCAGGAGGAAGACGCCACCTCGCAGACTCTTGGGAGGTAACTTCATAGGACAGCTCATCCTCTCCTTCGGCATCAGCCATGAATATGGCCCGCACATTCCACGACACCCAGTTAGGACCGTTGGAGGAGACTTGGGCGTTGTGTACGACTTAGAACTCAAACTCAGTCCCCATGTAGAAGCTGATCCTCCACTCCAGCCTGTGGTCGAGTCTGGAGGAAGAAGATGATGCTGAGGAGCAGCAGCCGCCACCCAGAATTCCAAGATTATATGCCCTCGCCACACCATCAGGCACGGTACATCCACCAGTCGCCGCCGCACATTCCCGATCCATATCCGGCGCCTACTCATCAGCCCCGACACCACCCTGCAGGACGTTGGTGAGTTGTATGAGCGACTGCAGGAGTGGCGCATCACCGACAGCGCCACTCAAGAGGCGCGATGGACTATTATGCAGCAACATATGCGCCGCGCCGACCGGCGATATGAGGCACAGATGGCGTGGCAACCCAGCTCGGCGAATTTCTCCACTTTCCACCTCCCGGTTCACCGGACCAGCAGTGATCGGGTTGTATTCCTTTTCTGGTGTCTTCTTTTTATTTATTCTTTTCGGATTTCGGTCCAACTTTTTTCTGTGTGGATCTGGGACACTTATCCGGTTTCCTTTTTATGTTTCATTTGTTTTTGTTTTGTAGGCAGTAGGGAGACTCCCTTTGCTTCAAGGTTCTGCTACACTTCCCTCTGCTCCGAGGATCCGTGCTCACCCTCTGAAATCAACCGTCCTCATCCAGGTTCTTCCATTCCACTCTGAACTCTAGAATTAGTCCTGTGAGGACACATCCAATTTAAGTGTGGGGTAGGATGCTAGAGAACCTTGCATGAACTTGATTGCCCTTGATTGTGTTTTATGTGTGCCTCGTGATTCCATTCCAGTCTCTCTAGCATTAGAATGGCTCAGTTCTTGATTTTTGATGTTAAGTTGTTATTCAACCCTTCATAATGATGCTTAGACTGCTTAACCTAGAACTTGAGAACCAACTTGTATACTTTGATGCTAAATTGCCTGGTCAGAACAGAATTTTTAAAATCACACTTGTAGTTTGTAGCCTTGATTGCATGAAAATGACCGAATCCGACTAGCAAACCAACTGTGAGCTTTTGATCCATTGCACGTAACTTGCAATTTTAATTTTTTTCTGAGGGTTTTCTGTTTACTTGAATGAGTTAGAATTTGCATGAGACCTACTCGAGACCACACGATGACACGAGTTCTAGAAGGATAGGGGCACCTAGATTCAGCTACTAAGCCAGATAGCCTACCAAACGATAAAATCCACTAGGTTTAGACCCTTGAGCTTGGCCTGTTCTTTCGGTTCGATAATACATTACAACCATTTCCCATTTCTTTCACTCCCCATTGATCCCCTGTGGTTGTAGTTCTAGATTGACCTACCGGAAGTCGGTTTGTGGTAACTTGCCTATAGCCATTAAACAGGTGGTCTTAGCTAATATGTCCAGACGTGTAAACCCTCTAGCAACTAAAAGAAAAATCGGCACAAAAGAAAAAAAAAAGTAAAGAAAGAAAAAGAGAAAAAAAATTTCGAAAAAAAAATGAAGAAAAGAAAATCAGAAAAGTTCAAAGTTTAGTTCAATAAAACGTTCTTCTCCCTACAAATGGAAGAACGAAGTCAAAAGAAAAGTCGAAAAGAAAAAATCGTGTAAAGAAAAAGAATAAGTGCTAGGTTGCTTGAGGGTATCATAGGACGAGCGTTCATCATTCCACCCGTGTTTGGTTAGACGGTAGGAAGCCATAGATTATATTCGAGGGAAGTTAGTCGAAAGCTACACCGCACAAAGCCATCATCATTCATTCCCATCATCCATCTCATTATAAACCCGAGTAGTGTAGATTTCATTACGGTCCTAGCAGGGAAGTCCTTCTTGACTAGATACTCGTGTTGTCACAGTGGTGGAGATGTGGTCGAAATGCAAACCTATGACAGAATTCGGTAACAAGAAAATGATCGAGAGCAGAAACACGTCCTTAAACACAGAGAGTGAGAGTTCCCATTGTACTATATATATCCTGTGTGAGGAGTCTGGTCGGTCAGGTCAAATTCGTGCATAATTGGTTGCTAATTACTTGTCGTGTGCAGTTTATTAGTAGAGACCAGGCAGTTTGGCTGATCTGTATGCATGTTAGGTTTCTTGTTCTAGGATCGATCTGTCTAATAATTCTTTGTGTTTGATTGAGCTCCAATTTAATCAATCTTATCATTTATGAACATGAGCGTTTCTATTCAGTTTGCTTGAGGACAAGTAAAAGCTTAAGTGTGGGGTATTTGATGACACTCGATTTGACGTGATTATCAGCCTCATTTAAGCGACATTTCTTTGCTTAAGACATGGTTTTTAGGTAGAATAACGAATATTCAATCGATTGCCCTATCTCGTGCCATTCGTGTTACCTTGGCCCGTTTCGGGTCTATTTGATGGTTTTCTAGTGTTTTTATGTTAGCACAGGTTTTTGCCGTCAAATAGAGTAGCCATGGACGTGTCTAAGGCGTTGGAACCTCGAGGAATCAAACGGAATCGATCCAAGGAGCCGATCAAGTCAAACCGAAAGTCTGCCCATTCACACTTGCATCTTCGGCGAAAATAAGCTTACATCTTCGGCGAAAATAATAGTGCAAATCAACTGACGCCAAGTGAAGAATGACTTCGGCGAAAACATTGTGTTCTTCGGACCGAAAAGAAGAGGCAGAGAAAGCACTCCCATTCACAAAGGAATTTTCGCCGAAAATTCCTTAAGAATTTCGGCGAAAAAAAATAAGAGGAATCCGGCTGATTAGGGTTAAGTATAAATACTTAACCCGGCGGCCCAAAAGAGAGACGATCAATAATTAATCATAATACAACTTTTCGAGATCAGAATTCAGAGAATCCTCTCAAGTTCTGGAGAGAAGAGTTGGAGTTCGAAGAGCCGGATAGAGATCGTGACGCCATCCCTTCCATCTCGGAGAACCGGAGCTAGGAGTGTAACTTACCGAAGATCGAAGTCTGCCAGAGTCGTCTCAATTAGGTTTTTCAGATTCTTTTCTGTTCTTCCTCTGAATGATGAACTCTTTCTTTGTCTTTGTTTCTTTTGTAATGATCATGAGTAGCTAAACTTGTTAGAGCTTAGACTAGATGAACCCTAAGTGACCCAGGGCTTTAAAGCGGTCACGGATCGGCGGTGATTAGATTCGAAATTCAATTAGTTCTTTTTCATGTTTGATTTGTTCTTCATTGTTCATGTTTCTTGTCTGGATTGATCACCTAGATTAGATTCTTGTTAAGCTAAGGATAGAAGCGAACGCTCGCCTTACTTTAGAACATCGAATTGAACAATTAACCTTATAATTGGAGCGTGCCTTCGTAGGAACGGTTAGGGTTAATTCACTGCAAGAGTAACTCATTAATCACTAGTAATCACACCAATTAATTAAGTCTTGCGAGAGGCGACCGTACCCGGGCGGCTAGTTAATCTTGGTAGTTAGAACGGATAGAGCGAACGTTCGTCGGTCTTAAACCTAAGGGTAAGGAGTTATGGTGGTGTCTTAGTAATTGATTGAATGAGAATCGAAATCCGCTGATCTGTTGATTGCCAATGCTCTAGGGAACGAAGGGGGATTCAAAGTCTAAGTTCGTCTGTCATCCTTGTTTTCAAACCCTAATTCCCAATCTGCTTTAGTTTAATTGTGTTAATTTCTCTGTTTTTCGTTAGAATTAGAAGTCGTGGAACTCACACCACGCACAACGTGTTTGCACTTGAGTATTTTGCTAGTTCTGAAGTAACCAATCATAGAAAGCCCTTGGAATACGATCTGCTATAGCTTTTCTTAGCATTAGTAGTTTATTTGGTTGAATCGTCCGCATAACAACGACCGGGCGGTTCACCAACCAGCCACGAACGGTGATCAAAGCCCAGGTCCTTGCGGACTTTGTAGTCGAAGGGGAAGTACAAGAAGATAACGAAGAAGGCGATGAGTGGACGTTATTTACGGACGGCGCCTCGATTAAGGGAGGATCAGGCGCGGGGATAGTCCTAAGGTCTCCTGGTGGGATCCTCCACGAGGTCGCATTGCGATTCGCAACTAATCGAACCAACAACACAGCGGAGTATGGGGCATTGGAGGCTGGCTTACGAATCGCTAAGAGTATGGGAGTTACTAACATCAAAGTTTTCTCAGACTCGGCGATAGTAGTCAACCAAGTTAATGGGAGCTTTGAGGTAAAGGAGGAGTCGCTCCTCCCCTATTTTGATGAGGTAAAACTGCTTATATCGAAATTCAAAAAGGTGGTTATATCCAGATTGCTAGGGAGGAAAATTGCCACGCGGATGCATTGTCGAAATTAGCAATGGCGACAGATTTTGAAGAAGGGCGAATGGTCAAGTGGAGAAGGAAACAAGGATGAAGCAGTGTTTCCACATGATTAACGGAATTGGGAAAAGCGACTGGCGAACACCTATTATCCAATACTTGGATAACGACACTGTACCAAGCGATCCGTTAGAGGCGACCAAACTCCGGCGAAAAGCAGGAAGATGCACTATAATAGGGGGTGAGCTGTACCGAAAGTCAGCCATGGGCCCATACTTGCGATGCCTGGGAGAGGAGGATGCAGCTTGGGCTCTGGAGGAAATACATTCAGGTGTGTGCGGCACTCACCTGGGAACGAGAAGTTTAGAAAGGAACTTAATTTACCAGGGCTTCTATTGGCCAACAATGAGAAAGGAGGCTGGTGACCTGGTGAAGAAATGCCACAAGTGTCAGGAATTCGCGAGTTATCACAAGTTGCCAGCAACAGCGCTCCAGGCGAATGTCAGCCATGGCCATTCGCGAGGTGGGGGATGGATATCCTAGGCCCATTCCCAGAAGCCTCAGGAAAAAGGAAATTCCTCATCGTGGGCGGTTGATTATTTCACCAAGTGGGTTGAGGCAGAAGAGTGGCAAGTATCACCGCTAAGCAGATACAAAAGTTCGCGTTTAAAAGTATTGATGACACTCGATTTGACGTGATTATCAGCTCATTTAAGCGACATTTCTTTGCTTAAGACATGGTTTTTAGGGTAGAATAACGAATATTCAATCGATTGCCCTATCTCGTGCCATTTGTGTTACCTTGGCCCGTTTCGGGTCTATTTGATGATTTTCTAGTGTTTTTATGTTAGCACAGGTTTTTGCCGTCAAATAAAGTAGCCAAGGACGTGTCTAAAGTGTTGGAACCTCGAGGGATTGCACCGGAATCAATCAAAGGAGTCGATCAAGTCAAACCGAAAGTCTGCCCATTCACACTTGCATCTTCGGCGAAAATAAGCTTACATCTTCGGCAAAAACAATAGTGCAAATCAACTGACGCCAAGTGAAGAATGACTTCGGCGAAAACATTGTGTTCTTCGGACCGAAAAGAAGAGGCAGAGAAAGCACTCCCATTCACAAAGGAATTTTCGCCGAAAATTCCTTAAGAATTTCGGCGAAAATAATAAGAGGAATCTGACTGATTAGGGTTAAGTATAAATACTTAACCTGGCGGCCCAAACAAGAAGGAGACAATCATAATTCGCAAAA
>CM068303.1:37870986-38044983 GCA_034768395.1 Linum lewisii
TTTTTTTCAGATTCTTTTTCTGTTCTTCCCTCTAAATGATGAACTCTTTCTTTGTCTTTGTTTCTTTTGTAATGATCATGAGTAGCTAAACTCGTTAGAGCTTAGACTAATGAAACCCTAAGTGACCCAGGCTTTAAAAGTGGTCACGGATCGGGCGGTGATTAGATTTGAAATTCAATCAGTTCTTTTTCATGTTTGATTTGTTCTTCATTATTCATGTTTCTTGTCTGGATTGATCACCTAGATTAGATTCTTGTTAAGCTAAGGATAGAAGCGAACGCTCGCCTTACTTTAGAACATCGAATTGAACAATTAACCTTATAATTGGAGCGTGCCTTCGTAGGAACGGTTAGGGTTAATTCACTGCAAGAGTAACTCATTAATCACTAGTAATCACACCAATTAATTTAAGTCATTGCGAGAGGCGACCGTACCCCGGGCGGCTAGTTAATCTTGGTAGTTAGAACGGATAGAGCGAACGTTCGTCGGTCTTAAACCTAAGGGTAAGGAGTTATGGTGGTGTCTTAGTAATTGATTGAATGAGAATCGAAATCCGCTGATCTGTTGATTGCCAATGCTCTAGGGAACGAAGGGGGATTCAAAGTCTAAGTTCGTCTGTCATCCTTGTTTTCAAACCCTAATTCCCTTATTATGTGTTAATTTCTCTGTTTTTCGTAGAATTAGAAGTCGTGGAACTCACACCACGCACAACGTGTTTGCACTTGAGTATTTTGCTAGTTCTGAAGTAACCAATCATAGAAAGCCCTTGGAATACGATCTGCTATAGCTTTTTCTTAGCATTAGTAGTTTATTTGGTTGAATCGTCCGCATAACAACGACCGGGCGGTTCACCAACCAGCCACGAACGGTGATCAAAGCCCAGGTCCTTGCGGACTTTGTAGTCGAAGGGGAAGTACAAGAAGATAACGAAGAAGGCGATGAGTGGACGTTATTTACGGACGGCGCCTCGATTAAGGGAGGATCAGGCGCGGGGATAGTCCTAAGGTCTCCTGGTGGGATCTCCACGAGGTCGCATTGCGATTCGCAACTAATCGAACCAAACAACAGCGGAGTATGGGGCATTGGAGGCTGGCTTACGAATCGCTAAGAGTATGGGAGTTACTAACATCAAAGTTTTCTCAGACTCGGCGATAGTAGTCAACCAAGTTAATGGGAGCTTTGAGGTAAAGGAGGAGTCGCTCCTCCCCTATTTTGATGAGGTAAAACTGCTTATATCGAAATTCAAAAAGGTGGTTATATCCCAGATTGCTAGGGAGGAAAATTGCCACGCGGATGCATTGTCGAAATTAGCAATGGCGACAGATTTTGAAGAAGGGCGAATGGTCACAGTGGAGAAGGAAACAAGGATGAAGCAGTGTTTCCACATGATTAACGAATTGGGAAAAGCGACTGGCGAACACCTATTATCCAATACTTGGATAACGACACTGTACCAAGCGATCCGTTAGAGGCGACCAAACTCCGGCGAAAAGCAGGAAGATGCACTATAATAGGGGGTGAGCTGTACCGAAAGTCAGCCATGGGCCCATACTTGCGATGCCTGGGAGAGGAGGATGCAGCTTGGGCTCTGGAGGAAATACATTCAGGTGTGTGCGGCACTCACCTGGGAACGAGAAGTTTAGAAAGGAACTTAATTTACCAGGGCTTCTATTGGCCAACAATGAGAAAAGAGGCTGGTGACCTGGTGAAGAAATGCCACAAGTGTCAGGAATTCGCGAGTTATCACAAGTTGCCAGCAACAGCGCTCCAGGCGAATGTCAGCCCATGGCCATTCGCGAGGTGGGGGATGGATATCCTAGGCCCATTCCCAGAAGCCTCAGGAAAAAGGAAATTCCTCATCGTGGCGGTTGATTATTTCACCAAGTGGGTTGAGGCAGAAGTAGTGGCAAGTATCACCGCTAAGCAGATACAAAAGTTCGCGTTTAAAAGTATTGATGACACTCGATTTGACGTGATTATCAGTCTCATTTAAGCGACATTTCTTTGCTTAAGACATGGTTTTTAGGGTAGAATAACGAATATTCAATCGATTGCCCTATCTCGTGCCATTTGTGTTACCTTGGCCCGTTTCGGGTCTATTTGATGATTTTCTAGTGTTTTTATGTTAGCACAGGTTTTTGCCGTCAAATAAAGTAGCCAAGGACGTGTCTAAAGTGTTGGAACCTCGAGGGATTGCACCGGAATCAATCAAAGGAGTCGATCAAGTCAAACCGAAAGTCTGCCCATTCACACTTGCATCTTCGGCGAAAATAAGCTTACATCTTCGGCAAAAACAATAGTGCAAATCAACTGACGCCAAGTGAAGAATGACTTCGGCGAAAACATTGTGTTCTTCGGACCGAAAAGAAGAGGCAGAGAAAGCACTCCCATTCACAAAGGAATTTTCGCCGAAAATTCCTTAAGAATTTCGGCGAAAATAATAAGAGGAATCTGACTGATTAGGGTTAAGTATAAATACTTAACCGGCGGCCCAAACAAGAAGGAGACAATCATAATTCGCAAAACACAACTTTTCGAGATCAGAATCCTCTCAAGTTCTGGAGCGAAGAGTTGGAGTTCAAAGAGCCGGATAGAGATCGTGACGCCATCCCTTCCATCTCGGAGAACCGGAGCTAGGAGTGTAACCTACCGAAGATCGAAGTCTGTCAGAGTAGTCTAAATTAGGTTTTTCAGATTCTTTTCTGTTCTTCCTCTGAATGATGAACTCTTTCTTTGTCTTTGTTTCTTTTGTAATGATCATGAGTAGCTAAACTCGTTAGAGCTTAGACTAAATGAACCCTAAGTGACCCAAGGCTTTAAAGCGGTCACGGATCGGCGGTGATTAGATTCGAAATTCAATCAGTTCTTTTTCATGTTTGATTTGTTCTTCATTGTTCATGTTTCTTGTCTGGATTGATCACCTAGATTAGATTCTTGTTAAGCTAAGGATAGAAGCGAACGCTCGCCTTACTTTAGAACATCGAATTGAACAATTAACCTTATAATTGGAGCGTGCCTTTCGTAGGAACCGGTTAGGGTTAATTCACTGCAAGAGTAACTCATTAATCACTAGTAATCACACCAATTAATTAAGTCGTTGCGAGAGGCGACCGTACCCGGGCGGCTAGTTAATCTTGGTAGTTAGAATGGATAGAGCGAACGTTCTCCGGTCTTAAACCTATGGGTAAGGAGTTTTGGTGGTGTCTTAGTAATTGATTGAATGAGAATCGAAATCCGCTGATCTGTTGATTGCCAATGCTCTGGGGAACGAAGGGGGATTCAAAGTCTAAGTTCGTCTGTCATCCTTGTTTCAAACCCTAATTCCCAATCTGCTTTAGTTTAATTTGTTTTAATTTCTCTGCTTTTCGTAGAATTAGAAGTCGTGGAACTCACACCACGCACAACGTGTTTGCATTTGAGTATTTTGCTAGTTCTGAAGTAACCAATCATAGAAAGCCCTTGGAATACGATCAGCTATAGCTTTTTCTTAGCATTAGTAGTTTATTTGGTTGAATCGTCCGCATAACAACGACCGGGCGGTTCACCAAGTATCATCACCAGATTTGGCATACCAGAAAGTATTATCTGTGATCATGGTACTCAATTCGACTCACAAGTCTTTAAAGAATTTTGTGATGATTTAAAGATAAATCTACGATTCGCCTCAGTCGCCTACCCACAAGCCAACGGACAAGCGGAGGCGGCTAACAAACTTATCCTGCAAGGTTTGAAGAAAAGAGTGGATGGATGTAAGGGTGTATGGGTCGAGGAGCTTGATCACGTACTATGGGCTCATCGTATGGCTTATAAAACGGCGACAGGCGAGACTCCCTATACATTGACATATGGGACTGAGGCGGTCCTCCCGGTGGAGATTTCAATCCCATCTATACGGATACAGGAATACAGGGACGAGGTCAACAAACAAGAATTGATGCTTAACGTGGACATGATTGAGGAAAGAAGAGAAAAAGCGCAGATGCGGCTGATCGCTGAAAAGGAACAGCTGGCCAGGCGATATAATCTAAAACTCCGACCACATCACATAGCGCTCAATGATTTAGTACTGCGGAAAATCTTCAGGCCGGCGGTCGGGGCAGCCAAGCTCAATCCTGGATGGGAGGGACCGTATAGAGTACGACGAGTAATAGGGGCCAATACCTTCAAGCTAGCAGAGCTGGATGGCACAAAGGTTTCCAAAACATGGAATTCCATGCATCTTAGGCGGTATTATGATTAAAAAGTACTTGTAACCAGTATTGGTTTAATGAAGTTACCAGATGCCTTGTTACCTGATCTCGAAATCGCTGTGTAAGACCTAAGGGCATCAAAATTATCATGTAAGACCTACGGGCATTAACAAATCACTATGTAAGACCTAAGGGCATCAAAATTATCATGTAAGACCTAAGGGCATTGAGATCGCTATGTAAGACCTATGAGCATTAACAAGTCGCTGTGTAAGACCTAAGGGCATCAAAACTATCATATAAGACCTAAGGGCATTGAAACCGCTATGTAAGACCTACGGGCATTAACAAGTCGCTGTGTAAGACCTAAGGGCATCAAAATTATCATATAAGACCTAAAGGCATTAAAACAGCTATGTAAGACCTACGGGCATTAACAAGTCGCTGTGTAAGACCTAAGGGCATCAAAACTATCATATAAGACCTAAGGGCATTGAATCGCTATGGAAGACCTACGGGCATTAGTAAATCATCGGATATAAATGGTCGCCAAACTATCGGTATAACGTCTAGCCAACGATGTAAAGAGGCGAAGCGGTCAAGAAAAGCGTCACAAGATATAACAATTGTTTTAAAAAAAAGGGGGGGGGAAAGAAGAGAAAGGAAAAGAGAGAGCAGTAACAATAACAAGCATAAACATGATGACAATTGTTTAAAATGAAAGCAGTAACAACAACAAGATAGAAGCAGGATCATGGTCTTTGGCGATGGAGCCCTTCTCGCCGGAATTTGAGGGATCAGCGGCGGAGTCGAGGTCTTTGCCACTGGTCAAGGGAGAGAGGTCAGAGGATGGCGGCTGAACCTCCGAGCCATCGGGGTTCAAATCAGGCAAGCCGCGACTGCGGCGAGTAGCCATTACATATTCAGCATCTGCCGCCACTACCTCACGCTCCAAGCGAGCAGCGTCTCGGAAGTAAGCCTCTTCCTCGGCGTCGGGAAGGTCGGGAACCCCATGACTGTGGCGGTTAAGGCCACGAAAGACATCCCGAACCATTTTTCGCCCAGGCCAACCCTTGTTAGGAAACAGCTCGTAAAACTCATTACGACAACTGCGCATTACCACACACATACTCTCGCCGAGAGCATGAGTATAGTAGGCCACAGTCTCGTCATACTGAGCCTTGGCAGCCGCGAGGTCACGATCCGCCGCCGATTGTGCCGCCAGGGAGTCGATAAGCAGCTCTTTAGCACTATCCCTTTCGGCGATTATCTCCTCCACCTGGGTGACTTTGGCGCGCTCCTCCTCCAGCTCGGCTTCAAGAGCGGCAACGCGCTCATTCGCAGCCTGTAAGTCCTCTCGGACCCCTTCCAGTTGGCCGATCCGCTCAGTCGCCTCGGCCAGGCTTTCCTTCAAAGAGCTGGCAGCAGAAGTCGCCGCGTCCGCTCAGCGCTAGAATAAAAAAATAGTAAAGGTCTCAGTAGGATCGCGAGGCGATGGTCCGGAGGGGAATAAAAAACAAATATAAATAAATAAAGGGGAAGAGAGGCAGGCAGATAAATACCTTCTCCTCGTTGTGATAACGAGTAAGATCCATACGCAGGGAGCGTAAGTTCTCTGCCTCCTCCTTCAGCCTCTGCTTTTCCTCTTGCATGTGCTTACATGCAAAAGAAGGTCGTCGAGCTCGGCAAGGGCCTATACGACAGAATAATTAAAAAAAAAGGAGAGAGGGGAAAGCACCAAACTGTAGCAACGAAACAAAACGAACATGTGCATGGAAAAGCATTTTACAATACCTGAAGAAGCCGGCAAGAGGCCGCTCCGTGAAGGTCAGATATCTCCGAGCCTTCTCCAGGGGCGGTCACCCCCTCGTAGATGCCCGGAGAAGTCCTCCGCAATATCACTCGCCATTCGGGGCGATATGTGGGATGCCACCGGATGGACAACAGCGAAGTACGGCATACGAAAGCGCCCCTCGCCCTCCCGACCAGCAGGAGCAGGACGGTCAAAAACGTTATTGGCCCGCTCGGACCAGTTAGCTCGGCGGGCGTGATCGATGTTGACCGCCGGGGGGCGAGAATGGTCGCGATGAGGCTCCGTGGGCGGGGGTCAAGCTCCGTGGCTGGCTCTGTTTCAGGATCAGCCGGGTCTGTAGGAGGAGGGATGGGCTCGGTGGAGAGATAGAAATCGTCGTACGAAAGAGCGCCCTCACCAGCAAGCTGGTCAAGAGGCTCCCTCGCGGGAGAATTATTATCGGCTGGGGGTGATTGGTGGCGAGAGCGGCGGAGGGGAGTTTCAGTGTCAGCGTCATCGTCCTCGACTTCTACCACCGGTTGGGGTGGCGGCAGCGGACGACTGGAACTCTCGCCCGTCTTCTTCCTCGGCTTGGAAGCCCCGGCCTTTTTCTTCCTTTTTGAGGAAGAAAGGCCTTCATCTGTCTCGGTCGCCTTCCTCTTCCCCTTAGATTTTTGAGGAGGAGGCTGAGTTGAGGCGGGGGCGACAGTAGCAGACTCTTGTCGGCTAGGGCGGGTCTCACCAACAGGCCCGCGGGCGGTAGTGTGAGGAGGCATCCAGCGAGGCTTACAGTGCCTGAGAAAAAGACAACCCAAAGGTTAATGTATAAAAGAGGAAAGCAACACAAAAACACAACACAAAGAAGGTACAAACACATATAAGTGGCAGAAAGAGGGTAGGCGGTAACATGAAGGTTGCGTATTCTTAAGGATTTGGCTTCGGCGACTTAATTACACAAGTTAAACAACGCTAGCTAAGAGGGGAGGTGACCATCGTCGCCTATGCATAAAATTTACCTCCTCGTATTCCCGCCTGAGCGGTCCTTAGACCAGAGGTCGTTGATAGGTGATGACAGTCGAGAAGGATTCGACGACGCAGAGGTGTTTCCTCGGGAGTAGGATCAAGCTCGATGTTGAAGCGACTCACGTCGCCGGACGACCATGAGGGTGGAAGCAGCGAGGCCCAGTGGCGATCTGTGTCGCTGGGCTGGAAATAGAAAAAAGAATGGTACCAGGTAGGACGAGGCTTAGGCGATGAATAGGTACCCTTTGGGGAAAGATCAGCTCGGCGAACAAAACTTATGCCATTTGATGTGTGTTTGGCATAGTGAATCAGCTGAAACAGTCGAAGAGTGGGGGCGATCTTCTTAGCCACGCAGCTGCATTCAAAAGCAGAGGCCGTGGCCCAACACCTAACGTTAAAGGCGCCAAGAGAAGCGCCAAAACATCCAAGCAAGTCGACTATGAATGATGATGGCGGAAGGCGAAGTCCATTGGTGAAGGCCTTGGTCCAGATACAGTGCCACCCGGGCGGGCAATTGCCAATAGTAGAGAGTCGGGAGGCCACGACGAATCTCCAGGAGGATGGCAGCATGGCAAATGGAAGAACACGGGCGATCCTCTCTGCTGACCCTGAAGGAAAGTAGCCTGAGCCAATGACTGTGCGTTCGTCACAAGCAGCTCCCTGCCACATAGACTGCCAGTTGCCAATGGAGTAGGACCCGGTGACTTTGGTCGCCTCAGGGTCAATCTCAACCCCATGGAGGACCCGTTCGAATCCTTTTTGGTGAGGACCCCAGAAGGGAAGGGCGGGAGATTCATCAAAAGTCTCCTCCGCTGCGTCGGAAACATGGGAAGAAGAGTTTCCGGCCAAGGGTGGAGGATTTAAGCCCCCCGTTCAGGGGACTGACTAGAAAATGAGGGAGAGGGTGAAGAAGAAGGTGAAGGATCAGTGCTCGCGGAATAAGAGTGACTTTGGTTCTGGCTATCGGTGTCGGAATCCATGGTTAAAGAAAGACGGCAAGAAGCGGAAAAGAAAGAGGAATGCACGACAGAGAACAGAACTACAATGACAGCATGAGAGAAAGGTTTAGGCACGTACCAGGTGGGCGTCGAGGGGCTCCGGACATCTGAAAAAGGAAGAAAGGGGGAGAAAAGGTCGTTTTCCGGTCGACGGAAGAAGGAGAAGGCTCGTCGGAAAAAGGAGGAAATTGTTGAAGCAAAGGGACAGTAAAAATAGTGAGGTGAGGCAGCAGAGAAGGAGTAAAAAAGGGAAGAAGACGGTAAAAGAAGGGTTTTTATAAGAAGTCTAGTAGGCAGGAAACGGGACCGTCGCGGTTGATGAGTGGGGAGCACGCGCGGCTGATGGGGCGTGTTGGCGGGAAACGGAACCGTCGCGACGTTCCATTGGGGGCACGCGCGGTTGAGATGACGTCTGGAAGGATAAGGTAATGATGACTTTTGGGGCAATTACTGAAATACCCTGATTTCCCCAACTTCTCCAGTAAGCTAGGGAGTAAAAGACCATAGTACCCTGAGCGGTAGAGGGGCGCATGAGAAACGAAAAATGGGCGTGATAGGAAGCAGCGATAAAAGAGATAAGGCGATAAAAACGTGGGCACAAGGGCGACTTAATAGAGGGTTAAGAGCTAAGAAACCAAAGCGATGAAGCGACAAAGCGGCAAAGCGACAAAGCGACAAAGCGACAAAGCGACACGGCATAGGCGGCCAAAAGCCCTCAGCCAAGCAAAGCTCGACTAAGGGCTTGGGGGCAATTGATGGGTTCTCCTGTGGCGATCACAAGACAAGCGATCCGAACTATGAGTAAGCCCTCAGCCAAGCAAAGCTCGACTAAGGGCTTGGGGGCAATTGATGGGCACGGCCCGCCAGAATCCCAGGGGCCCAAGCGGCGGCCCACATAGTGGCCCACATGGCGGCCTGAACATAGCGGCTAGGGCTGGAGGGTTGGACCTAGGCGATAATTCAGATGGGTCCAAGCAAGCAAGCCCAAGAAGTGGAGGGGGGCCCAAAGCGACGGCCCAGTCCGGCAGGCTCCTAGGGTTTACTCGGTGACACTTAGGGTTCCAAGACAAAGCAAACAGGTGTCGACATCCTACGAGAGCTACAAACGAGTGGCTAGGATTCAGCCTTGGCGACCAAGACAGGGGTACTATAAATACCCCCGTACACCCCATTAACCGGGGGACAACACTTTTACCCAGCGGGCAAAACGCTCCGCGGTACGTAACTCGCCTCCCTCTCCATTCCTTAAACTGATCGCCTTCCTTTCCTTGAACTAACTACCCCCCTCATCACTTACGAGGTACTCACCCCCCTGAAGACCAACAGGCTTGGGCTTCACTATTGGACCAGGCGACGAGGCTGGAACAAATATGGATTTATTAATTAACGTAAAATATAAAGATTAAAATAAAATAAAATAAAATAAAAGTGGAGCTTCATAATAAAAGAAAAATGTACCTAAGGATAAATTAATAATTTCGAGTTTTTATAACTGAATATATTTGTAGTTTTTAAATATTTAAATAATAATTATTTTATTGGCTAAGATCTAAAATGTAGGAGAGTGGGTAATGTAAAGTATTGGTTGGAATTGTTTACCCACACCCAACCGTGTGCACTAGGTATAGTATTTATAGTAGTTCATGAGTACAAGGAAGGAGATAAATACAAGATATTAACAGAATCTATAATTAAGGTAACTAAAATATATTCTCTAGGTGGTTAACCCTTATCACCCCCCCCCCCCCCCGCAAGCCAATGGGAGGTATCACATTGAGCTTGAGTCGTAGCTGAGTGAACCGTGGCGCTGGTAACGACTTGGTGAGAGTGTCTGCTAGCTGATCCTTTGTCGAGATATAGGCTATGTGCAGCTCCTTCGCGGCCACTCTTTCACGGACAAAGTGGAAATCAATCTCTAAATGTTTGGACCGGGAGTGAAACACTGGGTTCTTCGTTAGGTAGGTGGCTCCAATATTGTCACACCATATTGTCGGAGCACGTGAGGGTGGCCAGCTGACCTCTCGTAATAGGGATGAGAGCCATAGAACCTCGCTTGCTCCAGTCGCGAGGGCGCGATACTCAGCTTCAGTTGATGAGCGTGAAACTATTTTTTGCTTGCGACTCGACCATGAAATCACATTGGAGCCCAAGTAGACTACGTACGCGCTTGTCGAGCGTCGATCTCGCTCGTCCCCAGCCCAATCTGCATCCGTATAAATAGACAATGTGTGGTGATTGCACGGTTTAAGGTGTATACCGTGGTGTGTGGTGCCTCGGAGATACCGTAGAACTCGCTTGAGTTGTACCCAGTCAGCCAAGGTTGGGTTGTGCATGGCTTGTGCTAGCTTGTTGGTTGCAAAGGAGATGTCCGGACGGGTCATGTGGAGGTACTGTAACCCCCTAGAAGCTGGCGAAATAATTGTGGGTTGTCAAACGTCTCTTTGCTTTCATCCCTCGGTTTGTACATTGGAGTAGCGACCGGCCTTGCATTTGTTAGGTTTGCCTTTGCTAGGAGTTCTTCAATGTATTTGGGCTGGGAAAGGTGCATCCCACCAGCACTTCTTGTGACTTGTACGCCGAGGAAGTAATGAAGGCTCCCTAGGTCCTTCAATTGAAATCTTTCCGCCAGTTGACTGATGATCTTGTTAACCGTCGTCGATGAAGCACCTGTGATGATTATATCATCCACATAGACTAGTACAAATAGAGGTGAGTCATTAGTGGAGTAAAAAAGTGAATGATCAGTCTTAGAAGCATTGAACCCGAGTGTGAATAGAGCATCTCGTAGGCAGCCAAACCAAGCCCTTGGTGCTTGCTTGAGTCCGTATAGGGACTTGTTTAACTTGCACAGGTGATTCGGTCTCATCGCGTCCACATATCCTGGCGGTTGTACCATATACACAAGCTCATCCAATGTGCCATGCAAGAAGGCGTTAGAGACATCAAGCTGATTTATCATCCAATTATTGGATATTACAATCGATAAAATTAACCGAATAGAGGCAGGCTTAATTACCGGGCTGAATGTTTCGGTGAAGTCGACCCCTTCGGTTTGGTGAAAACCCTTTGCAACTAGCCTCGCTTTGTAGCGTGCTACCGTGCCATCTGCATTCCGCTTTATTCGATATACCCACTTATTGCCTATGGGTTTCTTGTCCGGTGACGGTGGCACTAAAGTCCAAGTGTCATTATGTAAGAGGGCATTGAATTCATGATCCATAGCTTCACGCCACTGCTTATGAGGATGTGCATTAGTGAAGCATGTTGGTTCTTGCTCTTCCGTGCTTGCCGTAGCCATGAACGTCCGAGGCTTGAGGCTGCCAGTTTGAGACCGCGTGACCATTCTTGGTTGAGGTGGTTCCGGCTGTTGGCGTGCTCTTCGTGGTTGGGGTTCCGGAGGTGGGTGATTTGTTGGAGTAGTGACCGGGGCTGGGTTTGGTGTAGTGTTTGGTAGGGCAGCCGGTTGGGTTGGTAGGAGGAGAGGAATTGGGAGCTGTGGCTGTGGCTGTGTAGGTAAGTCGTGTTGCGCTTCACTCTGAGTAACCGGCACCTGGAAAGGAAAAGTAACTTCGTCAAATATCACATGTCTTGAAACCTGAATCTTCATAGTGCTTAAATTTAAACAATAGTATCCTTTGTGTTGGAGACTATAGCCCAAGAAGACACTTGGTGATGACTTCACATCTAGTTTATTTGCCGCATACGGCTTTAGCCACGGATAGCACAAGCAACCAAACACACGTAGCATCGTGTAGTCAGGGTCAACTCCAAAGAGGCATCTGTATGGTGTGTCTCGCCCCTCTAGTGAGCTCGTCGGGAGCCGATTGATCAGATAGACTGCTACCCGGAACGCGTAGCTCCAATATCGCAGCGGAAGACCGGACTGGTGGATGAGGGTTCGTCCGAGCTTAGTTATATGCCTGTGTTTTCGCTCTGCACAACCATTCTGCTCCGGCGTGTGTGGGCATGAGCTTTGAAAGATGATTCCTTCATCTTTTAAGTATTGTGCCAACTTCTGGTACTCTCCACCCTAGTCTGCCCTGAAAGATCGTATAGGCCTTGCAAAATATTTTTCAACCATGTTTCAAAATTGCTTAAATATAGTGAGCAAATCAGACCGATAACGAATGAAGTAAATCCAACTATATTTGCTGTAGTGATCATAAAACAATATATAATAACGTTGATTATCAACTGAATCAACAGGCGATGGTCCCCAAACATCGCTGCAAATCAAATCCAATGGTCCAGTTGCACGATAATTAGATGTAGTAAAAGGCAGTTTATGCATCTTGCCAACACAACAATCATGACAAATAGTTGGCATTCGCTTATTAGAAAACGGAAGTTCATAACGGCGTAATAAAGTTTTGACGCTATCTAAATTAGCGTGCCCCAATCTCTTGTGCCAAGTCGGCAATGTCACACTGTGAATTTGTGGCCCTCGTCTCGTTCCGAACAGCGCCAAGGGGATTGGGTAGTGGCCGTCCTTACTCCGGCCTTTGTACAGCATCTGTTGGCTGCCCAAGTCCTGTATCTGAACCCAATCGCGAGCGAACAACACAGCTAAATTGTTATCACGTGTAAGAGCGCTTATAGATAACAGGTTTTGGCAAGAACGTGGAACATATAACATATCATGGTCATAGCAGAGTCATTAACAACCATTGTAGCAGAACCAGAATGAGAGATTGGTAGGATATTACCATCGCTTAGCTCAACATGTTCGGTGCCTCGGTATTCAGAGTGAAGCGCTAGGTTTTGGAGGTCGTTGGTCAGGTGATGGGTGGCTCCGGAGTCGATATTCCAGGTCTGGTTGTGGTTCGAGGGTGAGCTCATGTAGTTGGCTTGAGGATAGGCTGGGAATTGGCGAGGTGAGGGGCACATCTTGTAGTGATGGCCGATCCCTTTGCAGTTATAGCACACGAGAGTCGATGGTGACTGCTGCACGGTCGGCTGGGCGGGAGGCCGTGGGTATTGGCCTCGTGGCTGCTGGCCACGGTGTCCATCTCGTTGCTGGCTGCCGTATCCACCTCGTTGTCCGCCATATCCTGCATCATTAAAACGGGGGCGACCGCGTGTCAGTCGACTGCGGCCGCGGTTAGAATAATTATTGGGGCGCCCGCGTAGTTTGCGTGAGGCGTGATCGCCGTCGCTGCCTCTTCCATCGCCAGGTCTAACTCCTCAGTGAGCAGCAACCTATGAAGTTCGAGGTATGTGACTGGTATCGTCCGATTGTGCAAGGACCGAACCAAGGGTCGGTATGTAGGTGGCAACCCCTTCGTGATGTGGTCGACAAGATCTGAGTCCGGCACACGATACCCAAGTGCTTGCAGACGATCATGTATGGTTTTCGCCTTCTGAAGATAATCAACCATTTTATCGTTAGCTAAATTTAAATCAAGTAGCTGGTTTTTGAGAGACCTGATTTGAGAGGGACTGCCCGATCCGAAAGCAGTAGCAAGCGCGGTCCATGCATCACGTGCCGTCGATACTCCGACCAGGGTGTGAATCACTGTCGGGGATAGGGAGTTGATGATCCACCCAAGAACTAGTTGGTCTTGGCGGAACCACGTGGTAAACTCAGGGTTCACAGCGCCTGCTTCAGTGGTTTGAGTTGGCGCCTGGCTAGTGCCGTCGACGTGTTTAAGGAGGTCATATCCGGCTAGGAAGGGCTCAAGTTGGAGTTTCCATAGTATGTAGTTTGTAGCATCGAGTTTGACGGACAGTTGGTTGGGTGGGGAAGGGAGTTGGTTGGTTGCGGCAGGCATGGTTGTTGGTGGTGGAAGAAGGAGTCGGCTGGGATCAGGGAAAAGGTTAGGGTTTTGTGTTTTGGACGGCTAGGGTTTTTTGTGTGAGGGGAAAGGCTGCCGAAAAAAAAGAAGGAAAATTATTTGGTAGGCTCTGGTACAATGTAAAGTATTGGTTGGAATTGTTTACACACACCCAACCGTGTGCACTAGGTATAGTATTTATAGTAGTTCATGAGTACAAGGAAGGAGATAAATACAAGATATTAACAAAATCTATAACTAAGGTAACTAAAATATATTCTCTAGGTGGTTAACCCTTATCAGGTAAAAGAGGGCTGAAAAAATTAAATGAAAAAAGAAAAAAGAAAGAGAAATTTTTTGATTGGTTAGATGCCTACACTTAAGGAGAGAATGAATAAATGGGGGTGCTTTTATATATGTATATATATATTATTAGTAGACTAGTTTTTTTGCCCGCCAGGAAAATAACATTTTTATTTTCTCTCCTATTCATAATCTATACCACTTTAAATTCACATAATATCGAAATACTAAAATGTTAACTCTAAAGTAATACTCAATGTACACCTTGTTCATTTACTTCCTAGTTATCAGGAGTTTCATTAGAATTTCTAACTTAACAAAAATAAATTAAATATATTACCCACTACAGTTAACACTGAGAATTGAAAGAGTGCGTATTAGAAATTAAAACCATTAACATTGAGAATTGAAAGAGTGTGTATTAGAAATTAAAACAACGACTGACTACCTCATTTAAAACCACGGCTGACTACCTCACATCTATTCGTTATGACTACCCTTTGGGAGTCACACGGTTTTGAGTTTGGATTGTAATCTTGGTTATTGTCTTCCTTATGACTGTATGGACATTAGTGAGCCCTGACTGATTTTTATTGATAATTAAGACGTTTATCGTCGCTTTCTTACAAAAAAATATAAATTAAAACCAAATCAATTGAGAATAATTTTTTTAATTATGGTTTCTATTGGATTGTTATTTAGTAAATAGAAAGAGACAGATAATTAGTGAAATAGATGAACACTAAAGTTGTAGAATAAAAATGGGAAATTAGCATTTTGGCCCATCTACTTTGCCAACTTAACAAATAGCCCCTATACTATAAATTGCTCATTTTACCCCTCCTACTTCGACTACTTTGCCGTTTTGGTCCTTCCGTTTTAACTTTTAAAAATGATTTACTTTTTAAGTATCTAAAAGTTAGTTTCTAAATTAATTAATTGAATAATATTGATTGGTGGAATCCTTAAATTTAAGGGGAGTAAGAATAAAAGGGGGTGTGTTTTATATTTTCTTAATAATAGAAGGTTTTTTCCCGTCCTCTGGCGGATTTCAATTGTGCAATATATAATTCTAAATTTTATTTAGAGAGAGAAAAAACAGAGAAAATTTGAAGGGGAAAACAACTTTCTTAGGCATTAACACAATAATTCTAGTGTTCTATTTTTGTTAAATTTGCATAAATGCTCAACCCCCACCTATTGTTGTCTATATTATTATAACGTATTTTCTTACTCTGTTACTGCTAGTGAGTTACTGGTAGAAACTTTACACATGAGTCAATGAAAAATATGCCCATTCATGATGGAGAAATGAATAAACTCCTAGCAAGAAAATATAAATATTAAAAGTGTACAATAACTTTTGTTATCAATATGACGATATTCACGGAAATAAAAAATGAGATGAGTGAAGAATAGCAATATTTCCAAAAAAATAGAGAGTATCAAAGATAATAAGATGCCTTCCCATGCCAGCCGATACCTAGTTAGAGCGGGAAATAGGGGTGGGAATCGGTTAATTAGGTCATTAACTGATAAAAATTAGTTAACCTATACCTCCAAGAATCTTTGAATGATGACCGAACGAAATAAAATTGGTAAAAAACAACCAAAATTCACCCAACCAAAAACTAACCAGTCTAACCGAACTTGACCGATTTAACCTACTTTTAACCTTAAAATTCCTTGTAAATTAAATAATACCATAAATTATATACCATGTAAAGAAGCACTTACATTAGAACTCATTAAAAGTCGGTCAAGGTCGGTTAACTGCATTTTAACCATTGACCTACTTGCTAAGAAATGGTTAACTGCTTCTTAACCGACCGACCGACCAATCAGTTAACTAATAGTTAACCAATTTTCACCAGTTAATCGGTTTTAACCATCACTACAAAAAAGTTTACTTTTAGCTACTACAAAATTACAACAACATGAAAATGTAGTAGCAAATAGTTAGTATTTGGTACGGCAATCACTATTTCATGTAGTAATTTGCAGTAGCAAATACTATTTGCCACACCACTATTTGCTACACTCAGCATCCCTGTCGCAAATAGTGGTGTGGCAAATAGTATTTGCTACTGCAAATTACTACATGAAATAGTGATTGCAGTAGCAAATACTAACTATTTGCTACTGCATTTTCATGCCGTTGTAATTTTGCAGTAGCTAAAGATCATTTTTTTGTAGTGCATTAATCTTAACCGAATTCTCACCCCTAGCGGGTAATGTTCACGGGTATGGAAAACCGGTACCCAGTTAGAGCGGGTAACAGGTGGGGACGGGTTTCAAGCTATCTACCCCATATCCAACCTAATGGATACCTGGTATGAAACGACGTTGTATTAGCCACAATATATCATCTATGTTTAATGGACCTCGTCCAATTTCTCCTTCAGTCATTCAATTCTTCACTTCAACTCATCGATCAAGGAGTCTATCATTCCCTCACAAAACTCTAATAAAGAAACATTTCATCTTTCACTTCAGATTTTATCTTTCTAATTTCTAATGGAAATAAGAAACAATTTCCTACTTATTAGGAATTCTATTAGAATTTGTAGCTTAATGAAAATAAATTAAATATAATACCCACCACGGTTAACATTAAGAACGGAATGAGTGTATATAAGAAATTAAAACTAAATAAAGTGAGAAGATATGTTTTTAATTATGATTTCTGTTGGCATGTTATTTAGTAAATAGAAAGAGACCGATAATTCGAGAAATAGATGAGCAAGAAAGTTAGAGAATAAAATTCTAGTTAAACTTTTAAAAAAAAAATTCTTATCAGATAATTTGAGAAAGTTGATATAATGCTTTAAAATTTTATGAATAAATTAAATTAAATTTATATTTAATAAAAAAACCCATTCCATCTAATTAGTAGAAAGTAAAACAAATACGTGGGATGGTGGGAAACAGTTTTCAATTTTCAACTGTTATTTTTTTTATTTAAAAATTGATTTACTTTTTATGCATATTCAAATTAGTTTTTAGATTTATTAATTGAAGAGTGGTGATTGGTGGAATCCCTACACTTAAGGAGAGAAAGAATAAAAGGGGTGTGGATTTATATTTGCTTATATATAGATAATAGATAGTAGATAGATGACAAGACATAACCATGAAACTGACGCTTACGTTAAAGTTTAAAGTTAGTTTTGTATTTTATTTAGAGTTAAGCATATGATTTATAATTATTTAGGTTATCTATATATCACATGATTACGACATTTTATAGCGTTGAAAGAATAAACGGTTACGCAGGCCCGCCTTACATTTGGAGGTCCTGTTCTGAAAATTAAATGTATAACTAAGGAAAAGACATAACCATGGAATTGGCGTTACGTTACATTAAAGTTTAAAGTTAGTTTAACATTTTATTTAGAGTTAAGCATAAGATTTATAATTATTTAGGTTATCTATCAAATGATTTTAATGTGTTATAGAGCTAAAACAATACGAGGTTATGCAGAGCCACCCAATGATATTTGGAGGCCCTATTCTGAAAATTAAATTTATAACTAATGACAAGACATAACCATGAAATTGACGTTACGTTACGTTAAAATCTAAAGTTAGTTTTGTATTTTATTTAGAGTTAAGCATATGGTTTATAATTAGTTAAGTTATCTGTCACATGATTACAATGTCTGATAGAGTTAAAAGAATAAGGAGTTAGGCAAGGCCGCCCAATATTTGGAGGCATTGTTCTGAAAATTAAATGTATAACTAATGACAAGACATTACCATGAAATTAACGTTACAATAAAGTTTAAAGTTAATATTATATTTTATTTAGAGTTAAGCATATGATTTATAATTATTTAGGTTCTTTATCACATGATTATAACGTGTTATAGAATTAAAAAAATTAGAGGTTATGTACAGAGACATAGCTATATATTAGTATAACGGGGCATGGCCCCTACATAAGTTGAGAGTAGTCCAATGGCTAGTGTGTTATATCATTATTGTGAGGTCGATGGTTCAATCCTCAGCTGTGCAATGTATTTTTACTTTAATTTTTTCTATTAAATGTAATTAACTGATTTCTTTTCTATTAAATGTAATATTAATAAAATGATTGCTAAACCTAAAGATATTTATTTCTTTTCGTATATTGTAATTCAAATCCTAGGACCTAGGATATTTAACTTATTGTAAGAATTTTTTTTTAACTATTTAACTTCAGATTGTCATATGATTATACATTCCTAATCTTAATTATGTAATATAATGTATATTCTTCTAGTCAATGGTCACCTTTATTTGGAGAAGTTATAATTTCTTGCTAAAAATTATCACGTGTTGATGGAGCCAATTTATCTTGTTGATCGATTTATTGGTCTTATTTTGACTATTCTAGTCTCTACTGCTTCGGATGAACTCATATTTTCGGCGATGAAGATAGTGAAGACTAGACTACACAATGAAATGTGCGATGACTTTCTAGTTGATAGTTTAATCATATATGTTGAACGTGATATATCAGAAAGTTTTGGTTTAGATGCAGTTTTAAGTGATTTCAATGATGTTAAAGAACGTTATGTACTATTAAAATAATAATATAATTTTGAATTTTGTATTTTTTTGTCGGCCCCTAGAATAAAAAAATCTGGCTTCGTCACTGGTTATGTAGGGTCGCCCAATGATATTTGGAGGCCCTATTCTGAAAATTAAATTTATGGGTTGAAATGGTCCGGTAATTCCATTTCTCTTCCTTCATTCCGATTAAGCTTAGGAAACTTATGTTTGTGTTTTGAGATGTTAATATTTGTGTGTATTTCTCAAGGACAATAGAAAGCAAAATGGACAAGGTAAATAACGAGTTGAAGCTAGTTGAGGCAAAACAAAAGATTTTACTCAATTTGCACAATGAAGTTGAATAGAAATATTCCTCAATCCTTTCATTCACCCTTCATTGGAAAGATCTGGATTCTCATTATGAGTCCAAAAGGGATACATTACTCAAAGAAGGAACCTGGCTTCGTCACTGGTTATGTAGGGTCGCCCAATGATATTTGGGGGCCCTATTCAGAAAATTAAATTTATGGGTTGAAATGGTCCGGTAATTCCATTTCTCTTCCTTCATTCCGATTAAGCTTAGGAAACTTATGTTTGTGTTTTGAGATGTTTATATTTGTGTGTATTTCTCAAGGACAATAGAAAGCAAAATGGACAAGGTAAATAACGAGTTGAAGCTAGTTGAGGCAAAACAAAAGATTTTACTCAATTTGCACAATGAAGTTGAATAGAAATATTCCTCAATCCTTTCATTCACCCTTCATTGGAAAGATCTGGATTCTCATTATGAGTCCAAAAGGGACACATTACTCAAAGAAGGAACCGAGATAAAGGAATCTAGGGAGAGGGTTGACCTAAAACGAAGAGAGCTTATGAGCTGGAGGAGCTTCAACTGAGGAAGAGGGATTTGAGATCGTAAGTATGAAAAGCGTGAAGCTGAACTTCAAAGGAAAGAGATAAAGATGAGGGTTTTTTTTGTAGCGGGATAGAGTAGATGATGATACGAATTTTGTCCAAGAGGAGGTGTTGAGGATACTATGGTTCTAAAAGTGGAAGAGGATACTCTGGTTCTAGAATATGGCAAACATACACCTGATGCTGATGAAGGTGATTCTGTTGAGGATACTATGTTTCTAGAAGCGGAAAAGGATATCGTTGTGTATTCTTCAATAGAAGAAACTACTAGATTCTTTAATGTTGTTTTCCTCAATAGTATCTTCTATAATTATTCAGGTTATCTTTCACATAATTATAACGTGTTATAGAGTTAAAAGAATAAGAGGTTAGGCAGGGCCGCCCAATGATAGTTGGATGGCCTATTTTGAAAATTAAATGTATAACTAATGACAAGACATAAATATGAAATTGACGTTACGTTAAATTTTAAGTTAGGTTTGTATTTTATTTAGAGTTAAGAATAAGATTTATAATTATTTTGGTTCGACTGCTCGTATACAGGGTGAGAAAAAAAATTATGTGCACTCTCTTTGTTTTTTCCAACTACTCGTGTTTCCGTGGTAATGGAGTCTCTTCTGGATGATCCAGGGGTTCGAGCCATGACCTCCCCGACCAAGGTGATCAAGGGAGCTCGAACAGGAGCTAATAGTAGTGTCAAATCTATCGTCGAAGGATTGCCGAAAAGCTCTTCGCCTCCTCCTTTCTTTCGTGACAAAGTGGCTGGTTTTTGGTCAGAGAGTTCGAACGATGTAGAGATGCTATACTCAGATGAGTCTGATTTTGAGGAGGACGACAAGGATCCAAATTCCTATGCAGGAAAAGAGAAGGGCCCGGAGGAAATTGTCGAATGCGATCATCGTCAATACCTTAGGTCGGTGTTTCCCGTTTACCTTCATGAGCCACAAATTGCCACAGTTGTGGGCCAAAAAGGGTAAAGTTCAAGTCTTTGATGTGGGTTTCGGCTTCTTCATCGTTAATTTCGAAACCATTGTGGACTACGAAAGAGCGATGTTCAGGGGTCCTTGCATGGTGAGCGACCATTACGTGGTCGTTCAAGAATGGAGGCTGTACTTTAGGCCAGAAGAAACCTTTTTCATGACCCTTCTGTTTGGGTTCGCCTCTCGGGAATCCCCTTTGAGTACTTTGATGCTACGGTTCTTAAGATCATAGGAGATAGAATCGGAAAGACGAAGAGAATCAATCATACTGCTCTTGAAGGGAGAAGAGGAAATTTCGCTCGAATCTGTGTGGAGGTGGATATGTTGAAGCCACTCTTGTCGAAGGACAGACTACGAAGGAGGGTTCGACGAATCGAATATGAGGGGCTACATACAATTTGCTTTAATTGTGGCTGCTATGGCCATAAGGATGGTGATTGCAAACATGCCCCAGATTCCGAGGAACAAGATAATCAAACTATGACATTCTCTAACCCAGTTTCCAAGAATCATCTGAGGTTAATCTTAGACCCGCGATCGATGAAGATTTCGGACCTTGGATGCAGTTTAAAAAAACTGCCAAAAAAACAAATCCTCTTCTTCGATGGCTTCCTCTCTGGTGGTCCAAGGTGCTGCCATGAATACCAAAAAGGAAACATATTTTCGGCTCTCAATGAAAAGGAAAGTGATGTGAATTTTTTCCACAAAGGAGGGAAATCATGATGCTCAATCTAAGGAAGACGGGATTGAAGGAAGAGCAACAGTCATTCCTGAGGTTGAAAATAAGGAAAATATTCCGCCTACCCCTTCTTCACACCCATCGCCTCTAGCTGTTTTGCCTTTGAAGCTGGTTTCAAGCCGGGCAGATGAAGTCACAACCCTCCGCTGGCCCAACTGTCTTCTAAGGATGCCCAAACTACTGGCCCAACTGGCCCAACTAACTCGAGGAAAGACATATAAAAAACTGAGTTGGGTGGAAAGGCTTCGGCTCCATCAGATTCTTCTTATCCCAATCCTCTCTCACTGTTTCCTTGTCAATGGAGGCCCTACCAAAATCCTCTTCTCTTCTGATATCTGCTATTACTCAGAGGAAAGGAGGCACCCAAGTGAAAGGAAACAAAGTTGGGAAACACAAAGGCAAAGATTTTGTTGCTGTTAAGAGTTTATTGAATAAGGCATCATGTCCTCCCAGTACTTCGAAGGACCATCCAACTGACATGGAGGAGACCTAACGCGCTTTCCTCCTCTGCTCTTGTTGCTATGTTCCTTCTTATCCATTTATTTTTATGTTAGCCAATTTTTTCTTCTGGAATTGTTGTGGTAGCCACAAGTCCTTCATGACTTGCTTTAATTCACACTCTAAGGTTTGTAATTTTTCTGTTGCGGTCATTGTCGAACCAAAAATCAGCAAAGACAAAGCGGAGTAGGTGATCGATAAGATGGGTTTGGACTCGAACTTTCGGGTCGATGGTTCGGGTTTTAAAGGTGGAATTTGGTTGGTGTGGGATTCGACCTCGGTTTCCCTTAACATTATCCATTCTTCCAAACAATTTATTCATGTTCATGTTCAGCTGAACGATGGGTCTACTTACTTCCTCACTGCGGTGTATGATAGTCCTAGAGCTACCAAACGTGTTCTTCTGTGGGATACTCTGAAGACTATATCCTCTTCAATGCCCGATCCTTGGGGTATTCTTGGCGATTTCAAATCTATCTTGGCTGCCAAAGATAAAAGAGGAGTGACATTCAACCGGGCTCGTAACAAATCGTTTATCGACACTACGGATATTTGCGGTCTTTCTGACTTACCTTTTCAGGGTCCAAAGTTCACTTGGTCAAGAAATAACTTGTTTGTGCGGCTCGATAGGGCTTTGGTTAATGGGCGGTGGATTACTCGGTTCTCGGAGTCTTCAATTCTTCATTTACACAAGTTGAAGTCTGATCATCGCCCGATTGTGCTAAAACCTATTAATCAGGTGTACTCTCTCAAGTCTAAACCTTTTTGTTTCTTATCGGCTTGGCTTACTCATGTGAGCTTTGATTATGTCGTCTCTCATAAATGGAAGAAAGGTCTTGATTTCCCTGTTGCGCTTAGCAACCTTTCTAAAAATCTTTCTCACTGGAACAAATTTGTGTTTGGAAACATCTTTCGTAGGAAGAAGATACTTACAAAGGCACTCCACAAAGTAGAACAGAGAACAACATAGAACCGCACTGCTCTTAATATTTTAGAGGAAAGAATGACTCATTCCAAGCTAGAGAATTTCCTTTAGCAAGAACAAACCCTTTGGATGCAGAAATCTTGTATTAAGTGGGATGTTCAAGGTGATGGAAACACCAGTTTCTTCCATCTGGCTACCTTACGTCGTTCGTTCGTTCAACAGAGTCTCCCGGCTCAAGGATGACAATGGTCATTGGATGTCCAATCCTAAGGACCTTCTTATTTTGGCCACTAACTTTTTCAAAGACTATTACCACTCTCGAGGTGCTCCCTCTTCGAAACTGTAAGGGTTCTCATGCTGCCTCCCACAGTCAGGTGGCGAGGTTTTGGACAAAGACATCTCTAATGAAGAAATTTGGGTTGCAGTAAAAAATATGGGGGATCTCAAAGCTCCAGCCGAAGATGGTTTCAGTCCTATTTTCTTTCAAAACTACTGGAAATTAGTGGGTGATAGCTGCAGTTTTAGCGGTATCAAATACTACCAAGCTGTGAAGCTAGGGTAGATCGTATTCCACGGGTTTCTACTAATTGACTACTCAAAGAAGCTGGCAAATTATTCAGGTTTGAACACTTAGTGCGTGGTGTGAGTTCCACGACTTCTAATCTAATGAACTGATGACACTCGATTTGACGTGATTATCAGCCTCATTTAAGCGACATTTCTTTGCTTAAGACATGGTTTTTAGGGTAGAATAACGAATATTCAATCAATTGCCCTATCTCGTGCCATTTGTGTTACCTTGGCCCTTTTCGGGTCTATTTGATGGTTTTCTAGTGTTTTTGCGTAAGCACAGGTTTTTGCCGTCAAATAAAGTAGCCATGGACGTGTCTAAGGCATAGGAACATCGAGGAACTGAACCGGAATCGATCAAAGGAGCCAATCAAAGTCAAACCAAAAATCTGCCCATTCACACTTACACATTCGGCGAAACCAAGCCCACATCTTCGGCGAAACCAACAGAGTAAATCAACCGATGCCAAGAGAAGGATGGTTTCGGCGAAAAGAGCCCAGAGTTTTCGGCGAAAATGCAAGGGAAAATCAATGGCGCCAACAGAAGGTATTTTCGGCGAAACCATTCAACTCTTCGAACCGAAAATAATGAACAGCCGGCGGACCCCCTGAACTCAAAGCCAGTTTCGCCGAAACTATCCCTATGGTTTCGGCGAAAACATCAGCTCAGCCCGGCCCAACTAGGGTTAAGTATAAATACTTAACCCGGCGGCCCAAAAGGGGGACACCTCATAATTACAAATCATAATTACGTTTTCCAAGGATTTTCTCTGAATTCGGGAGCGAAGAGTTAGGGTTCGAAGAGCCAGGAAGAGATCGTGACGCCATCCTTCCATCTCGGAGACTCGGAGCTAGGATTGAAGATTACCAAAGATCGAAGCTTCACGGATTCGTCAAATTAGGTTTTACAGTTCTTCTCTGTTCTTCCTACCTGAGATGTATTCCTTGTTTGTTTTCGATTCTCTTATTTCTGATATGAGTAGCTGAACTCGTAGAGCTTAGATTAGATGAACCCTAAGTGACCCAGGGCTTTAAAGCGGTCACGATCGGCGGTAATTAGATTCAAAGTTCAATCAGTTTCTCTTTGCATGGTTGTTTTGTTCTTCATTGTTTATGTTTCTTTTCTGGCTGATCGCCTAGATTAGGTTTTTGCAGGTAGGGTTGTCGCCAGACAGCTTCCCTGCTTTTAAACATAAAATCTTGTCTTACTTGATCACCTAGTTTAGATTCTTGTTAAGCTGAGGATAGAAGCGAACGCTCGCCTCTCTTTAAAACATCAATTCAACCAGTTAACCTTATAATTGGAGCGTGCCTTTCGTAGGAACCGGTTAGGGCTAATCCACTGCAAGAGTAACTCATAAATCACTAGTAATTGCACCAATTAGTTAAGTCGTTGCGAGAGGCGACCGTACCCGGGCGGCTAATTAATCTTGGTAGTTAGATCGGATAGAGCGAACGTTCGCCAGTCTTAAACCTAAGGGTCAGGAGTTATGGTGGTGTATAGAAATTGATTGAATGAGAATTGAAAACCGCTGATCTGTTGATTGCCAATGCTCTGGTGAATGAAGGGGGATTCGAAATCTAAGCTTGTCTGTCGTCTGTTTAAACCTACAATTCATTCTGTCTTTTAATTTCATTTTAAGTTTCCTGCATCTTAGTCTAGAAGTCGTGGAACTCACACCACGCACAACGTGTTTCAACCTGAATAAATTGCCAGCTTCTTCAAAGTAGTCGATTAGAAGAAACCTCGAGTCGAATACGATCTGCTATACGCTTTTTCTTAGCATTAGTAGTTATTTGGTTGAACGCATCACAACGACACGTTCACCAAATTGGCGCCGTTGCCGGGGACTCTTCTATATTGTTTGAAAGAAGAGTTGGCATTTTATTCTTCTACTTCCATCTTTCATTTTCCATCACACTTCGATTTTACACCGGTTGTGTTTGTTTTTGTCTCTTGCAGGTTAAGAAAATTCAGAAGCAAATCACTTCCGATCCACCTTCCCCTACCGCAATGGCTGCTCAAAAGAGTCTTGCGGATTACAATAAGCCAAGTGCTACTAGTGTTCGTTCTTCCATCTTTGTGTCGCGCGATGAAGACGGTCCTGACTATGAGATCAAGATCCCCTTCCTGGAAATGATCTCTAGGGATTTACAATTTGAAGGCAGACCACTAGACAATCCGTGCACGCATCTGGCGATTTCCTTGATCTCTGCAGCACTTTCAAGAATGGGAATCTCGACAAGAACACTCTTTGCTTGAGAGCTTTTCCGTTCTCTCTGAAAGGTGCAGCTAAGAGGTGGCTCACTGGCAAACCACCTGGCTACTACACTGACTGGGAGACTCTTGCTCAGGAATTCGTAGAGGAATACTTCCCTCCTTCCAAGACAACTGCTTATAAGAAAAACATCTCAAGGTTCAGACAGAGAGAAGGGGTAAGTTTACATGAAACTTGGGACGAATTCCAGGGACTCCTCTACGATTGCCCTCATCATGGCTTCACTCAGATACAACTAGTCGAGATTTTTGCTTGGGGTCTAAACGAAGAGTCATCTGAATGGGTTAACTCCTTAGCTGATGGAGACTACACCGCACTCACACCAGAAGCTGCTCTTCGTCACTTTGCAAACTGCGCATCCAAATCGAGAAGCTGGGAGAGACAGTTTGGAGCAGCTAAGAGCCGACCAAGCCGTGAAGATCAGATCAAGATTGAAGTGCAGAAAGAAATGAAGAAGATTTTCGGTAACTGGTCTTCAGAGGAAGTGAACTTTATTGATCAAGGCTTCACCAACAGTCAACAGGGCTACCCCGATTATCGTCAGTTCAGACAACCTCCTCAGCAACAAGGAAGCTTCCAAGAGTGTCCTCCTTACAACCTCGGATTCAACCAGAGTCAGAATCAGTACTTGAGCGATAGTTATCAAGATCAACCTCAGAGATCTACATCAATGAACACAAGGATATCGAGGTAGCCAAGATGTTCGAGCTGATCATGGGAAGGCTTGATAAATATGAAGAGAAATTCAAGCTTCAAGCCGCCATAAATCAAGAACATGAAGCTCGAGGTCAACGAATGGAGAGCATGATAAATAACACGTGTAGCTTGATAACTAGTAGCCCCCTCCTGAATCAATCATCGGTTCAAGTCGACTCTACCATTAGGAAGGAGCACGTCAAGGCTGTCTCCACAACAAGCGACAAGCAATCAGCTGATCCTACAGCTCCTGAACCAGCCATAATTCCTGATGCTATAGCCATTGACGAGCCAGAGATCGAGGAGGTGACTGCCCCGCCTTCCCTGACAAAGCCAGCACCTGCGCCACCTCTCCCTCCATATCAGCCTCGGATTCCGTTTCCTAAGGCCGCACAATCAAAGGAGAAAGATCATGATCCCCGGTACAAAAAGTGGCATGGATACTTGAAGAACACGAATATGAATACACCAGTTACTGATGCTATCCAAGTGATACCGGAGGCTGAACAAAATCGCAAGGGATCCTGCGAAGAACAAGAAGAAGAAAGAGTTGTCTCCCGCCCCCCTCGAGGAAGAATGCTCTGTTATCCAGGGCCAAGCGACACCCATACCACCCCCAGCTAAGTGTCGAGATCCCGGTGCTTTTACTTTGCCTTGCACTATTAATAATGTGAAAATTGATCGTAGTTTAATTGATCTAGGTTCTTCTATCAATGTTATGCCTACATGCCTGTTTAAGAAATTGAACCTAGGAGAATTGAAACCAATTAGCATGCATTTAGTGTTTGCCGACAGATCTGTTAAACTGCCTAGGGGATTGATAGAAGACGTGGTTGTCCGTTGTGGTCCTTTTACTATTCTGACTGACTTTGTTGTCATGGATACTCGAGAGGAAGATGCCACTCTTCTCCTAGGCCGACCGTTCATGGCAACAGCCGGCATTAACATTAATGTCCCGAATGGCTCGTTGACATTAAGGGTCGGCAAGGACACCATGACATTTCGTATCAAGGACGGTATGCAAGTCCCAGTCAGAGAAGAGATGCACTGTTTATCTGTTGAAGCTGTGGAGTTGGCCTCGGTCAACTCCGTTACTAATGAAAAATCTAGAGTTTCTGCAGAAATCTTCTTGCCAGGTGTCGGACAGGTCCCTAATCTGAAGAATGAAATGCCGGCACAGAGGCCGAGAAAGAAGGAGGATCCGACGGCATCCCCTCCTGAATCACCAAACGTCAAAGATCCTGGCGAAGTAAAGAAGGAGAATAAAGAGAAGACGAAGGAGGTTTGGAAGCCGATTGCTCAGCCCCGTTTGCCAAGCCACCAGAACGAACCAGGATAATTCACGCAAACGGGAAGAAGTTCACACTTGCCGGAGGATCCCCAAGGCCATATTTCATGAACTCCGGCTCGGGCCTAAGAGAAATCCTGAGTTGGGATGTCTCCTAACACCATCCAGGTATCGTCCGGCTCAAGGACGTTAAGCAAGAGCGCTTCGTGGGAGGCAACCCACGGCTGGAGTCAGTTTTTATTTGTGTCAACCTTAGTGTTTTAGAGTCGGTTCGGGAGAACCAAAAGTGTCAGTTTGTTTGACTTCTTATTTTTCTGGTGTAGTCTGTGTGTCATAGTGTCTGTGGCAAGTTGAATGAGGTTGTTCCGATTTTTGTGGATTTAACTGTGATTTTCTGAAAATTGCTGGATTTGCGAAAATATTTTCAACCGAGCAGTTCAAAATTTTCGGCGAAATTTCCAACCCATTTTCGGCGAAAATTTCCTTCTTAATTTTCACTGAATTCTCCTGTTTCAAATTTCGGTCCGAAAAATACCTTGTTTTCGGCGAAAACCGGCAGTGCATTTTAACTCCAATTTTCGGCGAAAATTCCCTATTATTTTCGCCGAAAAATCCCTTCGAAAATCAGCCAAAATTTCACTTTCAAATCCGGATTTCAACCTCTCTTCACTCACTCTCAGTTTCGAAAATTTCCACGAATGTTCTAGCATGCTTATGGGGTTTTGTGCTTAAATTTCATATCATTGGTCATGTGTTGCTTTGCCTAAGATTGATTCTCTGTAATGTTGACTCTTGAGGATTGTCGGTTTGACCTTGAATTTTTCTTTGCTTGTTTGGCTACCATAAATGTTCATCCCCGTTCATATTATTGTGTTGCCATCTGAGATCATATTATGCCGTCATTTCCCGCTTTGAGATAGTCTTGCCATGATTAGGGTTCAATGTGCTATTATGTTGACTTTTTGAATGTCGGTTTGACTTCTGATCCCTAATTATCTTATGAACGTTCCGGCTAGACATATGCATACCTTGTAATTTCCTGTGATTACCGGTTACTTACTTTGCTTACCCCCACTCGGTTTTCCTCATTTCTTTGTGAAATTGAGTTTTTCGACTAAGTGTGGGGTGGGTTATTAGTTAATTAATCTGGTTTCGTTTCTGGTTTTAGGAATGTCACTCATAAGCGCAGGACTACGGCGCGACTTGATACCGTCACTCGGGACGTCAGATGAACTATTGTGCAGCAACACATGCTCCGCTCTGACGGGAGGAACTCGAGTAGCTACTCCGCTCTGCCCCGAGGAACCGTGCTCATCCCCTACACCAACCATCCCGGTCCAGGTTCTTCTACTTCACTCTGACCTCTAATTTTGGTCCTGTGAGGACACAGTCCGATTTAAGTGTGGGGTAGGATGCTAGAGAACCTTGCATGAGCTTGATTGCTATCTATGATTCTGTGGTTCATTTTTGAAAATTCTCTAGCATAGAATTGCTCAATTCTTGACTTTTGATGTTAAATTGACTTTAATTTTGAACAATGACGTCTAGACTGTTCCACTTAGAACCTGTAACCAATGTGTCAGAACTGATATTAAACGAGTCTAGGTCAGAACAGATCATAAATCACTTCGGTAGTTGAAACTTGAATTAATTGAATTGATTGGTTTGTTAATAACAAAGCTCGATAACACCGATCTAAGATGATAGATGCTAGCTTCTCCCATGTTTTTCACTTCATATTTGTTCACCTGTGATTGTGGCTAGAGATTAGACGGAAATCCAATTCGAAATCTCGTGTAAAAAGTTATAACTAGCTAGATCAAGTGGCTAAATTGTTAAATCAAGTAATAAAGTTGTGCAAATCAATGCTAAGTTCTTTAAAGTGCTGAAAATAAAGCTAGGCAAGCCCGACACCTGAGTGAAGTGATCGGGTTGAGCACTAGCAAAGGCACAAATACTGTGAGCTAGGCAGGTCCAACACCTAAGTGAAGTGTTTGGTATCGAGCACTAGTATGCAGTAAATAAATTGAAGGAATAAGTTAAGCTTGAAAGAAATTGTTGTTAAGAAGCGGTCCTAGCTAGAACATGTAACGTACAGATCTAGAAACGGATGAAGTCGAGTCGATAGCCACGTCACTTTTCCTACCTCCGCGTCCACATCATGGCTAGAGCGTAAAGTCTTTTCTCATTAGAATTGGTGTTATCGTAGTCGGTTAATTATGATTAATTGTCTTTCCAAGAGACGAGCTTTGTTAAAACTACTACATGAAGTGTGCAGAAATTAGTAAGATCGAAAACTTGTTTGGTTGATATTCTTGCATGTGTAGGTCACTTTTTCTACGTGGAACAGTCTAAACCAAATTGTTAGAATTGAATCTCGGTTTAATCTCGTGTCATTTGTGAATTTGAGTGTGTTCTAGTTCAGTTTGCTTGAGGACAAGCAAAAGCTTAAGTGTGGGGTATTTGATGACACTCGATTTGACGTGATTATCAGCCTCATTTAAGCGACATTTCTTTGCTTAAGACATGGTTTTTAGGGTAGAATAACGAATATTCAATCAATTGCCCTATCTCGTGCCCTTTGTGTTACCTTGGCCCTTTTCGGGTCTATTTGATGGTTTTCTAGTGTTTTTGCGTAAGCACAGGTTTTTGCCGTCAAATAAAGTAGCCATGGACGTGTCTAAGGCATAGGAACATCGAGGAACTGAACCGGAATCGATCAAAGGAGCCAATCAAAGTCAAACCGAAAATCTGCCCATTCACACTTACACATTCGGCGAAACCAAGCCCACATCTTCGGCGAAACCAACAGAGTAAATCAACCGATGCCAAGAGAAGGATGGTTTCGGCGAAAAGAGCCCAGAGTTTTCGGCGAAAATGCAAGGGAAAATCAATGGCGCCAACAGAAGGTATTTTCGGCGAAACCATTCAACTCTTCGAACCGAAAATAATGAACAGTCGGCGGACCCCCTGAACTCAAAGCCAGTTTCGCCGAAACTATCCCTATGGTTTCGGCGAAAACATCAGCTCAACCCGGCCCAACTAGGGTTAAGTATAAATACTTAACCCGGCGGCCCAAAAGGGGGACACCTCATAATTACAAATCATAATTACGTTTTCCAAGGATTTTCTCTGAATTCGGGAGCGAAGAGTTAGGGTTCGAAGAGCCAGGAAGAGATCGTGACGCCATCCTTCCATCTCGGAGACTCGGAGCTAGGATTGAAGATTACCAAAGATCGAAGCTTCACGGATTCGTCAAATTAGGTTTTACAGTTCTTCTCTGTTCTTCCTACCTGAGATGTATTCCTTGTTTGTTTTCGATTCTCTTATTTCTGATATGAGTAGCTGAACTCGTAGAGCTTAGATTAGATGAACCCTAAGTGACCCAGGGCTTTAAAGCGGTCACGGATCGGCGGTAATTAGATTCAAAGTTCAATCAGTTTCTCTTTGCATGGTTGTTTTGTTCTTCATTGTTTATGTTTCTTTTCTGGCTGATCGCCTAGATTAGGTTTTTGCAGGTAGGGTTGTCGCTAGACAGCTTCCCTGCTTTTAAACATAAAATCTTGTCTTACTTGATCACCTAGTTTAGATTCTTGTTAAGCTGAGGATAGAAGCGAACGCTCGCCTCTCTTTAAAACATCAATTCAACCAGTTAACCTTATAATTGGAGCGTGCCTTTCGTAGGAACCGGTTAGGGCTAATCCACTGCAAGAGTAACTCATAAATCACTAGTAATTGCACCAATTAGTTAAGTCGTTGCGAGAGGCGACCGTACCTAGGCGGCTAATTAATCTTGGTAGTTAGATCGGATAGAGCGAACGTTCGCCAGTCTTAAACCTAAGGGTCAGGAGTTATGGTGGTGTATAGAAATTGATTGAATGAGAATTGAAAACCGCTGATCTGTTGATTGCCAATGCTCTGGTGAATGAAGGGGGATTCGAAAATCTAAGCTTGTCTGTCGTCTGTTTAAACCTACAATTCATTCTGTCTTTTAATTTCATTTTAAGTTTCCTGCATCTTAGTCTAGAAGTCGTGGAAATCAAACCACGCACAACGTGTTTCAACCTGAATAAATTGCCAGCTTCTTCAAAGTAGTCGATTAGAAGAAACCTCGAGTCGAATACGATCTGCTATACGCTTTTTCTTAGCATTAGTAGTTATTTGGTTGAACGCATCACAACGACACGTTCACCATGAACAAAGGAAAATAAAAGACAGAAAAGTAGAAGGTTGACTAACGAGAAGATAGGCGAACTTAGATTTCGAATCCCCCTTCGTTCACCAGAGCATAGGCAATCAACAGATCAGCGGTTTTCGATTCTCATTCAATCAATTACTAAGACACCACCATAACTCCTTACCCTTAGGTTTAAGACCGGCAAACGTTCGCTCTATCCGTTCTAACTACCAAGATTAACTAGCCGCCCGGGTACGGTCGCCTCTCGCAACGACTTAATTAATTGGTGTAATTACTAATGATTAATGAGTTACTCTTGCAGTGAATTAACCCTAACCGGTTCCTACAAAAGGCACGCTCCAATTATAAGGTTAATTTTTTTTCAATTCGATTTTTTAAAAAAAGCACGTTCGCTTCTATCCTGCTTAACAAAACTATTGGGGTGATCAACCAAAAAAAACAAAACAAGGAAAACAAATCAAACAGAAAAAGAACTGTTTGAATTTGAATCTAATCCCCGCCATCCGTGACCGCTTTAAACCCTGGTCACTTAGGGTTCACTAATCTAAGCCTAAAAGTTCATTTCCTATCAAAAAAAAGGAATAAAAGGCAACAATGAAGATCATCCCAGAGGAAGAACGAAAGAATAAAAAAACCTAATTTGACACCCCCGCGAAGTTTCAATCTCGGGATTTAAAATTTTAAAGCCCCGGGTTTTCCCCGGGGGAAGGAGGGCGTCCGACCTCCCAATTTTCGAACTCTCTAAACCTATCTTCGACCCTAGAGTGGGGCGACCTCAAAGTCTGATTTGTAAAAATTGAAAGTGAGTATTCCCCTTTTTCCTCCCCCTGCTTCTTTTAAATGGTACATTGGGTTTTTTTTCAATACAGCCCCCGGATTTGGGGGGGTTTTTCGCCGAAATACAAGCTATTTTCGGCAAAACTTTAGTTAAAACCCCCCTGTGTGATTTTTTTCTTTTTTTTTGGCGAAAACTAAAATATTTTCCCGAAAACTTCATGTAAAAACCCCTGGGTTTTAAGGTTTTTTTTCCGCCGAAACTGGTTTTTTGGGCAAAATTTGTGGGGGGCATTGGATCTTGGGTTTTACTCCGGTTCGTTTTTGTTCCCCTTAGGTTTAATACGTCTGGGCACGATTTAAAAAAACCCTGGCTCTTACAAAAACACAGAAAACCATCAAATGCCCCCAAAAAAAGGGCCAAAGAACCAAAGGGTAGGAAATAGGGCGTTAAGGAATATTCCTTTTCTACCCCAAAAAAATTTTCCCAAAAAAGCAAGGAAAATGTCCTTAAATGAGGCTGAAAATCACTCAAATCGTGTCAACCCCCCCCCAATTTAATTTTTTTTCTAGCTTTTTACCCCTTTCAAAATGGGGGATTAAATGAATCTTATTTTTTTGGCCCGAAGAAAAATAAACCCAAAATCTCTAGTTTGATTTCGGGACATTTAAAATTTAAATTTGCCCTACAAAACCTCACAAAAGCATTGCCAATGGATAAAAAGTACTGGCTCCTAACCCATCCTTCCTAGACCACTTTTTGAACATTCACTATAATTCATGATTTTTTCATTGGGTCGATAAAAACTAAAATTGGGGGGAGACGGGGTAAACCAAAATTAGGGGTTTGGGCGCCAGTTTTTCAGCTTAAAATTAGCTTTTCCCTTTTGATCGGGGGGTTTAATAAAACCCTTTCTAGTCCTTTTTCGAGGGGTTTTCCCGATTCCCAAAAATCAAGGTTAGGTTTTAAAAGGGGGGTTCCCACCAGGGAAGGGTTTAAATAAAAGGGCCGTGTTTTTTTTTTTTTTTTTTTTTTTTTTTTTTTTTTTTTTTTTTTTTTTTTTTTTTTTTTTTTTTTTTTTTTTTTTTTTTTTTTTTTTTTTTTTTTTTTTTTTTTTTTTTTTTTTTTTTTTTTTTTTTTTTTTTTTTTTTTTTTTTTTTTTTTTTTTTTTTTTTTTTTTTTTTTTTTTTTTTTTTTTTTTTTTTTTTTTTTTTTTTTTTTTTTTTTTTTTTTTTTTTTTTTTTTTTTTTTTTTTTTTTTTTTTTTTTTTTTTTTTTTTTTTTTTTTTTTTTTTTTTTTTTTTTTTTTTTTTTTTTTTTTTTTTTTTTTTTTTTTTTTTTTTTTTTTTTTTTTTTTTTTTTTTTTTTTTTTTTTTTTTTTTTTTTTTTTTTTTTTTTTTTTTTTTTTTTTTTTTTTTTTTTTTTTTTTTTTTTTTTTTTTTTTTTTTTTTTTTTTTTTTTTTTTTTTTTTTTTTTTTTTTTTTTTTTTTTTTTTTTTTTTTTTTTTTTTTTTTTTTTTTTTTTTTTTTTTTTTTTTTTTTTTTTTTTTTTTTTTTTTTTTTTTTTTTTTTTTTTTTTTTTTTTTTTTTTTTTTTTTTTTTTTTTTTTTTTTTTTTTTTTTTTTTTTTTTTTTTTTTTTTTTTTTTTTTTTTTTTTTTTTTTTTTTTTTTTTTTTTTTTTTTTTTTTTTTTTTTTTTTTTTTTTTTTTTTTTTTTTTTTTTTTTTTTTTTTTTTTTTTTTTTTTTTTTTTTTTTTTTTTTTTTTTTTTTTTTTTTTTTTTTTTTTTTTTTTTTTTTTTTTTTTTTTTTTTTTTTTTTTTTTTTTTTTTTTTTTTTTTTTTTTTTTTTTTTTTTTTTTTTTTTTTTTTTTTTTTTTTTTTTTTTTTTTTTTTTTTTTTTTTTTTTTTTTTTTTTTTTTTTTTTTTTTTTTTTTTTTTTTTTTTTTTTTTTTTTTTTTTTTTTTTTTTTTTTTTTTTTTTTTTTTTTTTTTTTTTTTTTTTTTTTTTTTTTTTTTTTTTTTTTTTTTTTTTTTTTTTTTTTTTTTTTTTTTTTTTTTTTTTTTTTTTTTTTTTTTTTTTTTTTTTTTTTTTTTTTTTTTTTTTTTTTTTTTTTTTTTTTTTTTTTTTTTTTTTTTTTTTTTTTTTTTTTTTTTTTTTTTTTTTTTTTTTTTTTTTTTTTTTTTTTTTTTTTTTTTTTTTTTTTTTTTTTTTTTTTTTTTTTTTTTTTTTTTTTTTTTTTTTTTTTTTTTTTTTTTTTTTTTTTTTTTTTTTTTTTTTTTTTTTTTTTTTTTTTTTTTTTTTTTTTTTTTTTTTTTTTTTTTTTTTTTTTTTTTTTTTTTTTTTTTTTTTTTTTTTTTTTTTTTTTTTTTTTTTTTTTTTTTTTTTTTTTTTTTTTTTTTTTTTTTTTTTTTTTTTTTTTTTTTTTTTTTTTTTTTTTTTTTTTTTTTTTTTTTTTTTTTCCCCCCCCCCCCCCCCCCCCCCCCCCCCCCCCCCCCCCCCCCCCCCCCCCCCCCCCCCCCCCCCCCCCCCCCCCCCCCCCCCCCCCCCCCCCCCCCCCCCCCCCCCCCCCCCCCCCCCCCCCCCCCCCCCCCCCCCCCCCCCCCCCCCCCCCCCCCCCCCCCCCCCCCCCCCCCCCCCCCCCCCCCCCCCCCCCCCCCCCCCCCCCCCCCCCCCCCCCCCCCCCCCCCCCCCCCCCCCCCCCCCCCCCCCCCCCCCCCCCCCCCCCCCCCCCCCCCCCCCCCCCCCCCCCCCCCCCCCCCCCCCCCCCCCCCCCCCCCCCCCCCCCCCCCCCCCCCCCCCCCCCCCCCCCCCCCCCCCCCCCCCCCCCCCCCCCCCCCCCCCCCCCCCCCCCCCCCCCCCCCCCCCCCCCCCCCCCCCCCCCCCCCCCCCCCCCCCCCCCCCCCCCCCCCCCCCCCCCCCCCCCCCCCCCCCCCCCCCCCCCCCCCCCCCCCCCCCCCCCCCCCCCCCCCCCCCCCCCCCCCCCCCCCCCCCCCCCCCCCCCCCCCCCCCCCCCCCCCCCCCCCCCCCCCCCCCCCCCCCCCCCCCCCCCCCCCCCCCCCCCCCCCCCCCCCCCCCCCCCCCCCCCCCCCCCCCCCCCCCCCCCCCCCCCCCCCCCCCCCCCCCCCCCCCCCCCCCCCCCCCCCCCCCCCCCCCCCCCCCCCCCCCCCCCCCCCCCCCCCCCCCCCCCCCCCCCCCCCCCCCCCCCCCCCCCCCCCCCCCCCCCCCCCCCCCCCCCCCCCCCCCCCCCCCCCCCCCCCCCCCCCCCCCCCCCCCCCCCCCCCCCCCCCCCCCCCCCCCCCCCCCCCCCCCCCCCCCCCCCCCCCCCCCCCCCCCCCCCCCCCCCCCCCCCCCCCCCCCCCCCCCCCCCCCCCCCCCCCCCCCCCCCCCCCCCCCCCCCCCCCCCCCCCCCCCCCCCCCCCCCCCCCCCCCCCCCCCCCCCCCCCCCCCCCCCCCCCCCCCCCCCCCCCCCCCCCCCCCCCCCCCCCCCCCCCCCCCCCCCCCCCCCCCCCCCCCCCCCCCCCCCCCCCCCCCCCCCCCCCCCCCCCCCCCCCCCCCCCCCCCCCCCCCCCCCCCCCCCCCCCCCCCCCCCCCCCCCCCCCCCCCCCCCCCCCCCCCCCCCCCCCCCCCCCCCCCCCCCCCCCCCCCCCCCCCCCCCCCCCCCCCCCCCCCCCCCCCCCCCCCCCCCCCCCCCCCCCCCCCCCCCCCCCCCCCCCCCCCCCCCCCCCCCCCCCAAAGTCTCGATCCCGCGTTGGGTAGCAGTCCCTTTTTGGAAAAGGGCAACTAGAGGGAGAAGAGGAGGCATACTCCGGGGCCCCCCTTTTGGGGTGCTTTTCTTTTCTTTGGATTTTTCATCGCCCCGCATAAATTGAAGAACATTAGTAACAAGGCTGGGGACTTTTGAATAATACCATCTTGGCTTGCCCTTTCTCAGATTCGTTCATTTTGGCTTAAGCGGGCCCAAGGGTCGACCAGATGTAGAATGCTAGAGACGGGGTTTCACACCCTGCCACCCTTTGACCCATGCAATCGTTTTGTTGAGAAAGTTTGGGCTGAACGATTTCTTTACGTCAAACCGGTGATGATCTCTGACTCTTTCATTCACTGACGGGGTTCCCCTCTATTTGCTGTCCTATATAGGTATTATTCAATATTACGGCATTGCCAGAGCATTCCCATATTTTACCCGATTTGGTGCGCGGCTGTAACACCTGCTGGCGGAGGGTTCGCTTCTGATCCACGGACCATTTGGTCCCTTTTCTGGTTCGGGCCCGGGTTTTCTGGTTGGCACCGACATTGTAAGGGGGGTCGATCGATAGTTCCCTTTTTTGTCTTGTTCGGTACCAACAAAACCCGTTCTATTTTTACTGAACCTTGTTGAACAAATTGAAATCTTGGCAGCCCAACTTCGTTTTACCAAAAATTTCGGGCATCGGCCTCCTTTACCCACAACCCACACCACTCGCAATCCAAAGTAACAATGCTGCCGGCGGCTTGATAGGGTAGAAGCTTTTTCAGATGTTTCTCACTTCGCCAAATGGTGCTTCGATCGGCTTGCTTCTGATCCTTCAGTTTGTCGTTCCCAAATTCCTTACTTGGAAGCACAGTTCGCAAAGAAAAGAGCACTCAGGAAAAGGTGGCAACCCCTTCAGCTAGGAATTTGCCCATTTGGCAATTCTTCACGAAGACCTCGAGCAAAGTTTTCACTAACTGCCTCTGCCGAAACCGTGGTGGGACATGTAGAAAAGTTTTTTTGGGAATTTCTTTCCCAAGTACGCTCCTCCTTCTGAAGGAACTCGATGCTTTTTTTAAGGGCGGGGTTTCTGGAAGGAGGGAAGACTTTTTCGACGAATCTTGAAAAGAGTCTCCCGCCCGTGTGTACCCGGGGGGTTTTGCCAGGGGAATACCTACCACTACCCCAGTAACACCATACCCGCGCACAGCCCCCGGGGCCCCCCCGAACCCAAAACCCGGGGCCATCAAAAAGCCCAGACGAGGGGGGCCACCACAACCCCAACCCAAGGTATAGATAAGTATGGTTTGGGCCCCCTCAAAAGAAAGACCCCCACAAGATGGAAGGATACCCCAAAGCTCTGCTGGCCGAAACATAAGCCCATCCCGGACAGAGTCCAGCCCCCCCTAACTTCACCTCCATGACCCACAAGTAAAGCACACTCCAAAAGCCACAGACATTGGAGTACAGAAGCAAAAGGATTCAAGAAACGGGGCCAAGACGGGAGGGTCCCCGGACCCTGCCCTGGCCCGCGGAGGGGAAATCACCCCGTAGGGACAACCTTGCCAGCACTCAGAATCCGACGGACAAGTTGATGCCAGAAGATTCAAGAGGCCAAAAGACTCGGAGAGAACCTCCCTTGTCCGAGGAAATGCCAAGCAGAAGGCCGGAACACCCCGGCATCACTGAAACCCTAACACCGGGTCCGGAGCGAATGATGCCGAGCCGGTCACCACAGCCGAAGGATGCCACCCGACCACCCGGTCTCCCGGAAACTCGTGGTAATTATGGAAATGCCACCGCGCGCGTTCCAGGCACTTTTCCTAGCTGCGTCCGGATTCCTGCCCGCGCCCGGAGGTTTCCCAATCCCACCCGGACAAGGAAAGCCGGATTTGCCCTAATTCGCCCGGATTAGGGTTTTGCTCAATTTTTGCCGGTTTAGGAGTTTGATATTCAGACAACTTTGTTTATTTTAATAGTTTCCTCGGCCTATCTTTTAGGATTATTTTAGTTTTTCCTTTTTAGAGTTGGAACCGGCCTAGGCCACCCTTGAGCTATAAATAGAGGCCTCGGCCACCATTGCAAGGGAGATTATTGATTAATGAAAATTTCAGAACTCTGTTCTTTTTCCTTCAAGTTTTTGCTCGTTGTTGCTTAGCTTAAGGTCTTGGTTTATCATCAAAGGCATTCATCCTTTGTTTGTGGCACCAAATTCGACTGAATACCTTGGGGTTCCTAAGTCAATACTTAGTGGATTTCAAGGGTTTCTCCGCGGTTTCAAAGGTTAGGTTCTCGTGGGGCTGATAATATAGTTTTGGGTGTTGAGTCGATCCCTTCCTAGAGGAGGTGGTTCGCATCACAGTGAGCCACCTCTTAGTTGCGCCTTTCAAAGAGAACAGGGAAAGCTCTCAAGCAAAGAGTGTTCTTGTCGAGATTCCCGCTCTTGAAAGTGCTGCAGAGATCAAGGAAATCCGCCAGATGCGTGCACGGATTGTCTAGCGACCTGCCTTCAAATTGTAGATCCCTAGAGATCATAGTCAAGAATGGAATCTTGATCTCATAGTCAGGATCTCCTTCAATGCGCGGTACGGCGATAGAAGATCGAACGCTAGTCGCGCTCGGCTTGTTGTAGTCGGCTAGACTCTTCTGTGCACCGCCTGGTGGTGGTGGTTGATGACCGCCTGGTGGTGGTAACTGATCAGTCATCCTGGGAGATGGAGGAGGTGAAAGGGATTCGGTGTATGAAGCAGATGAAGATGACGGTGAAGATGGAGATGAGGAACTCTCCTTCAGTTCCTCGATCTTGATTGGAGTGATGGATGGAGGTGGATTGGCTCTGCCTCTCCTTGGAATTGTGATTGTCTTGGTGGAGCAGAACTGCCTGGTCTCTCTATACTCTTAGCCTTGTCAATTTGGGAGCGCGCGAGAGGGCGGCGGTGCATAAACCTGTGAACAACCTACAAACGACAAAGACAAACAAAAACCAGTGTAAAATCGAAGTGGATGGAAAAGTGAAAGATGGAAAGTAGAAGAATAAAATGCCAGTTCTTCTTTCAAACAATTAAAAGAAGTTCCCTAGGGAACGGCGCCAATTTGATGGACGATGCAGAGCGGGTCAATCAAATAACTACCAAGCTGGAAGCTAAGTAGATCGTATTTCACGGGTCTTCTAACAATTGACTACTCAAAGAAGCTGACAATTTATTCAGGTTTAACACTTGTGCGTGGTGTGAGTTCCACGACTTCTAATTCTAGAAAATGCACGGAAATTAAAAACTAAAACTGAAAGAAAGATTGGTTGACTTAACAAAGATGACAGACAAGCTTAGACTTCGAATCCCCTTCACTACAAGAAACTGCTCGTTTAACAGCGGCAGATATGACGTTTAACAGCGGCCGTGGCCGCTGTTAAATTACTTTAACCGCGGCTGTGGCCCGCTGTTAAATGGGCCAATGCTAAAGTAATTTAACAGCAGATAAAAGTGGCCGCGGTTAAGGGGATTGGTCACTGTTAAATTATAACAGTTTAACAGCGGCCATAATGAATTTAACAGCGGCCACAAGCCGCTGTTAAATTGTTTCATAGGGAAAAATTAATGGCCGGAGCTCCGGCGATTGAGCCGGAACTCCGGCAATAGTCCAGATCCTCTTCTCCTCCTCCGATCGTCCTCTCCTTCCTCTTCTCTTTCTTCTTCCTCTTCCTTTTCTTTTCTTCTTCCTTTCCTCTTCCTCCTCTCTTCCTCTTCTTCTTCCTCTTCCTCTTCTTCTTCTTTTTCCTCTTCCTCTTCTTCCTCTTCCTCTTCCTCTTCTTTTTCTTCTTCCTCTTCCTCTTCTATTCTCTTCGCCGATGTTCGAAGAAAATGTAGGGCATCGACGATCAAGTTTGGGCAGATCGGAGGAGTTAGGTTTGGCTGGCGGCGGCTGGAGTAGAGCATCGGCGATGTGGCTAGTACGCCGGCGAAGAGAATAGAAGAGGAAGAGGAAGAAGAAAAGGAAGAGAAAGAGGAAGAAGAAGAGGAAGAGGAAGAAAAGGAAGAGGATGAGGAAGAGGAAGAGGAAGAGGAGGAAAAGGAAGAGGAAGAGGAGAGGAAGAGGAAGAGGATGAGGATGAGGAGGAAGAGGAAGAAGATGATCCGCGTCAACCTGTTTCAACCAATCAGATCGTTTTATTTTAATAGCGGCCATGAGCCGCTGTTAAATTAGACCGGCCGCTGTTAAATTGTGTAATTTAACAGCGGCTAAGTGGCCGCTGTTAAATTTCACGAATTTTGTAATTTAACAGCGGCCAATAAATGGCCGTGTAACCTGTCGCTGTTAAACTAACATTTTCTTGTAGTGCTTCATTCACCAGAGCATTGGCAATCAACAGATCAGCGGATTTCAATTCTCGCTCAATCAATTCTAAGACACCACCATAACTCCTTACCCTTAGGTTTAAGACTAGCGAACATTCGCTCTATCCAATCTAGCTACCAAGATTAATTAGTCGCCCGGGTACGGTCGCCTCTCGCAATGACTTAACTAACTGGTGCAATTACTAACGATTTATGAGTTACTCTTGCAGTGGATTAACCCTAACTGGTTCATACGAAAGGCACACTCCAATGAATAGGTTAATTGTTTGATTTGATGTTTTAAAGTAAGGCGAGCGTTCGCTTCTATCCTTAGCTTAACAAGAATCTAATCTAGCTGATCAATCCAGACAAGAAACATAAACAACGAAGAACAAATCAAACATGAAAGAGAAACTGATTGAACTTTGAATCTAATCACCGCCGATCCGTGACCGCTTTAAAGCCTTGGGTAACTTAGGGTTCATCTAGTCTAAGCTCTACGAGTTTAGCTACTCATGTTCATAACAAAAGAATCAAAGGCAAAGACAGAGTTCATCTTGAACAGAGGAAGAACAGAAAAGGATCTGAAAAACCTAATTAAGATGACTTCGGCGAAGCTTCGATCTCCGGTAATCTTCAATCCTAGCTCCGAGTCTCCGAGGTAAAGGGATGGCGTCACGATCTCTTCTGGCTCTTCGAACTCTAAACTCTGCTCCAGAACTCGGGAGAATTCTGAAAGTAATTGGTATTATGCGGTATATCTGCAATTGGGCCGCCGGTTAAGTATTTATACTTAACCCTAATACCTCCGGATTTTGCCTTGAGTTTTCGCCGAAAACCTGCTGAATTTTCGCCGAAAACTTGAGTGTAAATGACTTGAATGCTCGGCTGTTTCTCCTGTGATTTTCGGACCTTAGGGTTCTCGGTGAAAACTTGGAGTTTTCGCCGAAAACTTCTCTTTGTTGAACTCAGCCGATTTCTTCTTGAGTTTTCGCCGAAAACCTGGGGGATTTTCGCCGAAAACTTCAGTGTAAATGGGAGCAGGATTTGGTTCGACTCGATTGACTCCTTGGATCGATTCCAGTGCGATTCCTCAAGGTTCCAACGCCTTAGACACGTCCTTGGCTACTTTATTTGACGGCAAAAACCTGTGCTAATATGAAAACACTAGAAAACCATCAAATAGACCCGAAACGGGCCAAAGTAACACAAATGGCACAAGATAGAGCAGTTGAGTGAATATTCGCTATTCTACCCTTAAAACCATGTCTTAAGCAAAGAAATATCGCTTAAATGAGGCTGATAATCACATCAAATCGAGTGCCATCACCATCACATGAATATAATGTCTTATAGAGTTAAATGAATAAGGTGTTAGAAAGGGCCGCCCAATAATATTTGGAGGCCTTGTTCTGAAAATTAAATTTATAACTAATAACAGGATATAACAATGAAATTGACGTTACGTTATGTTAAAAATTAAAGTTAGTTTTGTATTTTATTTAGAGTTAAGCATAAAATTTATAATTATTTAGGTTATGTATCACATGATCATAACGTTTTATAGAATCAAAACAATAAGGGGTTAGGCATGGCTGCCCTATAATATTTGGAGGCCCTATTCTAAAAATTAAATGTATATCTAATTACAAGACATAACCATGAAATTGACGTTACGTTAAAGTTTAAAGTTAATATTGCATTTTTATTTAGAGTTAAACACAGAATTTATAATTATTTAGGTTATCTATCACATGATTATAACATGTTATAGAGTTAAAAGAATTAGATGTAGGTAGGGTCACCCAATGATATTTGGAGGCCCTGTTCTAAAAATTAAATGTATGAGTTGAAAAAGTCCAATAATTTCATTTCTCTTCCTTCATTTCCATTAATTTCAGGAAACTTATGTTTTTTGTTTTGAGATGTTTCTTTTTGTGTGTATTTCTCAAGAATGTTAGAAAGCAAAATGGACAAGGTAATGAATGAGTTGAAGCTAGTTGAGGCAAACCAAAAGATTTTACTCAATTTGCACATTGAAGTTGAATAGAAATCTTGCTCAATCCTTTCATTCACTCTTTATTGGAAAGATCTAGATTCTCATTATTAGTCTAAAAGGGATACATTACTGAGAGAAGGAACCGAGATATAGGAATCTAGGGAAAGAGTTAACCTACAACGAAGAGAGCTTATGGCTAAGCTGGAGGAGCTTCAACCGAGGGAGAGGGACTTGAGGTCTGCAAAACGTAGGATTGAAGAGCGCGAAGCTGAACTTCAAAGGAAAGAGATGAAGATGAGGGTTTTGCAGAGGGATAGAGTAGAAGATGATACAAATTCTGTCAAAGAGGAGGTGTTGAGGATACTATGGTTCTAAAAGCGGAAGAGGATACTCTGGTTCTAGAAGAAGGCAAAGATACACCTGATGAAGGTGATTGAGTTAAGCATACTATGGTTCTAGAAGCGGAAGAGGATATTGTTGTGTATTCCTCAATATAAGATACTACTAGATTCGTTGATGTTGTTTTCCTCAATAGTATCTTCTATAATTATTTAGGTTATCTATTACATGATTATAACGTTTTATAGTTAAAAGAATGTGGGATTAGGCAGAGTCGTCTAATGATATTTGGAGACCATATTCTGAAAATTAAATGTATAACTAATGACAAGACATAACCATGAAATTGATGTTACATTAAAATTAGTTTTGTATTTTATGTAGAGTTAAGCAAACAATTTATAACTATTTAGGTTATCCATCATATGATTATAACGTGTTATAGAGTTAAAAGAATAAAAGGGGTTAGACAGGGCCGCCCAATGATATTTGGAGGTCGTATTCTAAAAATTAAATGTATAACTAATGGTAATACATAACCATGAAATTGACGTAACATTACGTTAAATTTGTAATTTAGTTTTGTATTTTATTTAGAGTTAAGCATATTATTTATAATTATTTAGGTTATCTATCACATGATTATAACGTGTTATAGAGTTAAAATAATTAGAGGTTAGGTAGGGTCGCCCGATGATATTTGGAGGCCCTACTTTGAAAAATTGAATGTAAGAGTTGAAAAGGTCTGATAATTCCATTTCTCTTCCTTCATTCTGATAAGCTTAGGAAACTTATGTTTGTGTTTTGAGATGTTTCTTTTTGTGTTTATTTCTCAAGAACATTAGAAAGCAAAATGGACAAGGTAATGAATGAGTTGAAGCTAGTTGAGGCAAAACAAAAGATTTCACTCAATTTACACAATGAAGTTGAATAGAAATCTTCCTCAATTCTTTCATTCACCCTTTATTGGAAAGATCTTGATTCTCATTATAAGTACATAAGGGATAAATTACTCAAAAAAGGAATCGAGATAAAGGAATCTAGGGAGAGGGTTGAGCTACAAAGAAGAGAGCTTATGGCTAAGTTGGAGGAGCTTCAACTGAGGGAGAGGGATTTGAGGTCAGCTCAATGTAGGATTGAGAGCATGAAGATGAACTTCAAAGGAAAGTGATGAAGATTAGGGTTTTGCAGAGAGCTAGAGTAGGAGATGATACAAATTTTGTCGAAGAGGAGGTGTTGAGGATACTATGATTCTAAAAGCGGAAGAGGATACTTTGGTTCTAGAAGAAGGCAAAGATATGATGAAGGTGATTCAGTTGAGGATACTATGGTTCTAGAAGCGGAAGAGGGTATCGTTGTGTATTCCTCAATATAAGATACTACTAAATTATTTGATGTTGTTTTCCTTAATAGTATCTTCTATAATTATTTAGGTTATCTATCACATGATTATAACCTTTATAGAGTTAAAAGAATAAGGGGTTAGGCAGAGCCGTATAATGATATTTGGAGGTCATATTCTGAAAATTAAATGTATAACTAATGACAAGACATAACCATGAAATTGACGTTACTTAAAGTTTAAAGTTAGTTTTGTATTTTATTTAGAGGTAAGCATACAGTTTATAACTATTTAGGTTATCTATCACATGTTTATAAAGTGTTATAAATTCAAAAGAATAAGGGGTTAGGCAGGACCGCCCAATGATATTTGGAGGCCATATTCTAAAACTTAAATGTATGACTAATGGTAATACATAAGCATGAAACTGACGTTGCGTTACGTTAAATTTGTAAGTTAGTTTTGTAGTTTATTTAGAGTTAAGCATACGAATTATTTTTATTTAGGTTATCTATCACATTATTATAACATGTTATAGAGTTAAAAGAATAAGGAATTAGGCAGGGCCGCCCAATGATATTTGGAGGTCGTGTTATGAAAAATTGAATGTATAACTCATGATAAGACATAACCATGGAAATATGTGTAAAAAATTTGGAGGTTTTTGCAGTACATTAATCAAACAATTGTTGAGATATACAATGTCAAGTCAATAGGTATATGTAGAGATTTGTACAAAACCTTCAAAAAAAAAAAAAAAACTAGAAGCATGATCCGAATACACAATGTTAGCTCTTCAACTAATAAATGTTAAAAGCAGGTAGAAACTCAAACAACTAAATCAATGAACGGTCAGCATCAGAAACTCTTCTCTGAGTGTGCTGATAGTGATATGTGTAGATGAGGTGGAGGTATTCACACTTCATTTTGTAGGGATACTAGCATTCAATTTCTTGACTTCCTGGTGGTTGAAGTACCAGATCGTTCATTGTTAAATAAGCTTTTAGCCAAGACAAAATAACTCTAGCGCCTTTTTCCCAGTCAAAATCCAGCATCATATCGGCAACACCTTCAACGCAGATGGGAGACACACTATAGAAGCTTGTTGTGTCATCGAGTCCTTGAGCATTCTATTTAACAGGTTCAGTTGTGAGTTATCAGAATGCCTACGAGGCTATACGACCAAACCAAATGAAATAATCCTTGAGACTGAATAAAAAATGGCAGCATGTTTACCACTATGAAGTCATCACTAGCACCCAACACAAGGACATTTGCAGAGGACTCTGGGATTGAAGGAACCGGGAGAGATGCATTCAACTTCCTCAAATTAAACAGTGGAATCCTTGAACTTTCTTTCATTAGATCTTGGTAACTGAAACATGGAAAGAAGTCGGTTCACTAACAATGGACTAAAGTCATGGGGAAGGTCTGAGATGAGAACAAATGTTTCAAAATGCAAGTGGATGATGGAATTCAATCTCAACTCACATTTACATTACGGTGGACATGGTCCGTAGTGACCATATATACATATCACCAATTACATTAGGGTTGTTGGCAATTCTAACCATAACACATATACAACGCTCGTTAGGTAAGCACTGGCTTACAATTACTATTACAGTCATTCATTGCAGACAATAACAGATCATAGATAGGAGCTAGAATGATTTTTTTTCTACATCAGTTGTTAATGATGTAAATAGCTTGTAGATTAGAAACTCAGTGATTAACACTGAGCCATTCAAAATTGTTGGTGTTTTATGTGGAGCTATATAACAAGAACTAGAGCAGGTGGAGTTCGAGCTGGAAAGCTGGTTTAATTCGTGTTTCCAAAGTTTCATTTAGTTTCACAGTCGGTTTTCATAGAGAACTCATATACCCAAGTTCTTGTATGATGCATATTTGTTAGAGCTGTATTTATTATACGTTGTCATATTGCAAAGTAATGTCCAGTTACATGTAATTCATAAGTATTAAGTTGAATGATGGCTATTCTTGTATCTTTGTTTGGGTGTTTGCATTGTAACACCCTAGTTAGTCTGTTGCATGGGTTGGATTGATGGTTCAACCAGATTCATACAGGGTGAAGTGTTATAGGAATACCCAACCTATTCAACATATGTACCCTTACTAATTAACTAACAAAAACCCAACTAAATAGCCTTTGAAACTCTAAAATCCAAATGTGCTCCAAACTGACTATGAGATGTTTACACATATCACGCTCCACATCCTTAAAATTTTACGAAAGAAACCATAGTTAGATTCCAATACTAAACAAATAGAAACTTCAAAACACTCAAAATACTCAAAATCATACTAAAATTGTTTTTGAATTACAACCCTGAACACACTCAAAATGTGACGTATTACCTTTGAACGAGAGAGAAGTTGTTCTCCATAGTGATTTTGACCTTCTCCCAAAATATTAGATATACTCAGCCTTTATTGCTTCTAGAACTGAAGAAACAAACTCTGAATTTTCCAAGTTTCTATACTAAAATTTTAGAGATTTATGCTAATAAATTAATATGGGCACAATTTTGACCGCTAGCCCCACCAAGTTTGTGGCATGGTGTCACCATAGTTGTGATGGACATCTCATCCATAATTGTGACTCAAATTCAAACTATCGTGTTGTATCCTCCAATGAGAAATTTCACAACATCATTCCATCGTTTATTCGATTCTTCATTTAAAAAATGAACAATAATTGATATGAAATTTGATAGGAACCTTGCTTAGACCATTGGCTACATCTTGATTTTTTTTTCGAGATCTCTCACTGACGAGAGAATCAAGATAACCTAGGCTAAATCAAGAGGGGTGGGGGGAGGAAGGGTGCGGTGGTTGGTGTGCAAGTAAAGTATCCGATGAAAAGTAATCAAGCGTCCACTAGGAAGGGAAGAGAGATCATTACGTGATTGTTGAGGCAAATTGGGTAAGGTTAATAAGGCGCGAGCGTAGTGGGAGCATTGTTTGAGCTTGCTTTGCAATTAGATGAGAAGCCGAACTGGCCTCTCATTTAACCACAAAAAATTTGAACGAGGGAAAACGGTTCAGAGGAACCCGACATTCCTGGAGAATGACTCCAGCAATTGGACTACATCTTGAAAATTTGGCGGAGTAACATTTGAGTTTAACTGGTACCAAAAGTTAGTTTGAGGCCAACAACTCTCGATAACTTTAAACGACATTCATCTTAAACATTTTTTATCATCCACGTTCAAAAAACTTCTAAATAGTCACAAATTTTGCATAAATTGTTGTCCCTTAAATCCATGTACACGTCCTGACCATCTCATAGACAAAATAATAGGTATTGTTGAGATGGTATGTACACTATATGTTGTGGTGGTTGGAGCATGATGGAAAAATTCTTATCAAGTATGTATATGATGATTGACGATGAATTGAATGGTGGGACATATCATCCGAAATGGTAAATGATCCAACACTAGAAGTCACTAAGCAGAGCTAAAAAATTTCTCTTGCTTATTATGTACGTGGATCTCATAGCCCATACAAATCATTTTCACTAGCAATTTATTCGGCCCGTTGGCCATTCTGTGATATTTTCATTATTTATTTAGTATAATTAGTAAATGGGGAATGATCTTGTTCTATAATGATAAATTTAAGATTATGTTTAGAAATTTATAAACTAACTAAAATTTGAATTGAAGGATCAACCTTAATAGGTCAAAATAATTAACATGTGACTTAATTGAGAACTTAAATATTTTAAAGTAGAAAATATAACATAGCTAGATAATTGTTTATATAGTACCAAAATACATATAATATATAAATTAAGTGTCTTGATTAATTTTAGAATATTTTAAAAATTAATTAAGTTCAAATTACATACTAAAATGAAAAAAGTCCACTTATGATCATTGCAATGGAGAAATAAAATAAACAATTATACTTTTTGTTCAAATAAACTTTTCAAATATCTTCTAAATCAATATGTATTCAAAAAATGTGTAATACAAAATTATTTATCAACAAAAGTAAATTCAAGACATTCAGAAAACAAAATCAAAACTCTATCAAAACATTTGTAAACAAATAAAATCTAGACTGAAAAAATCATTTTGAGGAATAAAACCTCAAATGGTCCATCGTAGCTTAGAACCCACTTTACTTATATAGGTTTGATGAATATGCTCAATTCAATGTCAACTCGACCAATACTCTGAATTTGTCAATAGTAAATGACTTGTAACCCGCTTTACATACGGTTCCTTGACTCATACTATTACACACTTGTGACCTCACTGGTTATTGCTCTTACTAAGGTACAATCTTATTTCTCCAATTTTCTCTAGGTCAGTGGATATATTAATTGACAAATGCTTCTCTTAAATATTCATAATTTTTTTAATTTATGCAACTCAAATTTGTTTTTATTTATACTTCTCTTAAATAATAATATCAAATGAGTGATTTCTTCTAAACTAATATGACTTCAAAAATTTTGTAACAAAATATTTGATTTACCAACAAAAGTAAGTTCAAGACAAACAAAAAATGATTGCAACTCTCTCTAAACATTTGTAAACAAATAAATTGAGACTAAAAAAGCCAACACTGTAAAAAAAATTATTTTGAGGAATGAAATCTTAATTGGGCCAATTAAAACTTAGAAGAATATGAAAATGAGGATCATGTTATATGAATATATTTAGGTTTGATGAATATGCCCAATTCAATCTCACTCAACCCAATTAATAATCTGAATTTGTTAATAGTAAATGACTTGTTACCCTCTTTACTTACGATCTCATGACTCATACTATTAAACACTTGTGACCTCATTGGTCACTGCTCTTACTAAATTACAATCTTATTTATCCAATTTTTTTCTAAATTAATATGTATTAATTGATAAATACTTCTCTTAAATAATCATAATTTTATATATTTATGCAACTCAATTTTTTTGTATCTATACTTCTCTTAATAAACTTTACAAATGAGTGGTGTATTCTAAGCCAATATGACTTCAAAAATTCGATTTACTAACAAAAGTAAGTTCAAGATAAACAAAAAATCATTTGCAATTTCCTTGAAATATTTGCAAACAAATAAAGCCAAGACTAAAAAAAACACTGCCCATTTTTTTTTAGAAATGAAACATCAATTGGCCCGTTAAAACATAGAAGAATATGGAAATTATGATTTTGATATATGAATATATTTAGGTTTGATAAATATGCCCAATTTAAACTAACTCAACTCAATCAATACTCTGGATCTGTTAATAGTAAATGACTTGAAATCTAATTTACTCACGATCTCATGACTCATACTATTACACACTTATGATCTCACTGACCATTGCTCTTATTAAGGAATAACCTTATCTCTCTAATTTTCTCTAGTTCAATGGCGGAGCCTGGTGGGTGACAAAGGGGGGACTTTGTCCCCATACAAAATTCAATCGTAGCCATTAGATCTACTTAATTAATATCCAACGGTTCTGATTATTAGTATTTATAGGGGTTTTATTGAGCCTACTTTTTTGTTACCACTTCCCAGCCGCCCCAATTATCCCCCTTACCTAGGTATTTTCAACCACCCAATACCTCTTCATCGTAATTTCGTTGTTGACGGTGCCGTCTACCAGAAATCGCTGGGATCCCCCCTTCACTCCACCAGGCTTCCCCCTTTGCTGACTAAGACACACGGTTGGGCGCGATTCCTCTGTAGCCTAGCACTCGCCGCCGGTCTTCTTGTTCTCCCCACTCTCGTCGCCGATTCTGTTTCTCTTCTCTGCCTTCGATGAGCTAGGGAAAGGCTCCATCCTGACGGCGTGCTCTCCCCTCTGACGGCGTGATCTCTCGGTGCGCGGCTCTATCAGTGCGGCGGCTCTCTCCGGCTTCGCTCAATTCTCGAAGCTGATTCGATTGACTCTCTGCTCTCTCATCTACCTTTGCGGTCTTCCGGGAGCATTTGACGGTGGCGGCGCATCTCAAACTTCCTCCTCGCCGCCGTAATCCTTTTGGCTTTCCCTTGCCGCCGTTCATCCCTCCCTTTTTTGTTATTTTAGTCCATCTGCCGATTTCCATCTTCCATAACGGAGTCCAGGTCATTTTTTCCTTCCATTGCATGTCACTCACAGATGCTGATTGGAAGGATTCGATCGCTACGCAAGTCAATTTCCTCTACCGAGGAAGAAACTCGAGAAATCTGAAACCACAACTCTGCTCCTGCTATTGAGTATTAGTATCTGTCCATTACTAGTTTGTATTGGATACTAGTGTTCAGACGGCATGTTTTCTTCCATAACGGAGTCTTGGTCGTTTTTTCCTTCCATTGCATGTCACTCGCAGATGCTGATTTAAAGGATTCGATCGCTGCCGCAGCCAATTTCCTCTACCGAGGAAGAAACTCGAGAAATCTGAAACCACAACTCTGCTCCTGCTATTGAGTACTAGTATCTGTCCATTACTAGTTTGTATTGAATACTAGTGTTCAGACGGCATGTTATCTTCCATAACGGAGTCCTGGTCGTTTTTTCCTTCCATTGCATGTCACTCGCAGATGCTGATTTGAAGGATTCGATCGCTGCCGCAGCCAATTTCCTCTACCGAGGAAGAAACTCGAGAAATCTGAAACCACAACTCTGCTCCTGCTATTGAGTACTAGTATCTCTCCATTACTAGTTTGTGTTGAATACTAGTGTTCAGACGGCATGTTATTTTCGAATTGAATTTCAATGTTTTGTGGAATCGAATGTGAATGTAAGGGTTTCTGCGTGGGTTTGAAAGTGAATTGTGTTTCCTGTTTGCTCATTGTGTTTGTATGATTCATGTCATGTGATTCATTCGATGTTCAATTGTGATTACTGTTTGCTGAAATTGTTTTTCAAACCACTTAGTACTAGTATATGTACCTTACTAGTTTGCATTGAATACTAATTGTATTGCTGTATTTGGGAGGGTGTCTTTTTTTTGAAAATGGATGTTAAAATACATAACAATGGCGGCAGTTGGGATTTTGCCTAATTATTAAAATAATAATTGAAATAAATTCAATTTCGGCGGTTATAATTTTGGCAGCCGAAGTAGGAGTTAAATTAATAATTTTAAATTAACTTAAATAACTAATTAGGTAGTTAAGATGAGATCAATGGTGGAGATTAAACTTTGTATAGGTGACAAAGTCTAGACTTGTCACCGAAAAAAATTCCGTTCAATGGATATATTAACTAACAAATACTTCTTTTAGATATTCATAACTTAGTTAGCTTGAATGACTTCAACACATATAAATAATGTGCTTTAATTTTTTTAAATAATCTATGACTCGCAATTAGCTTGAACATATTTCAAGAATTCATTTGAGCAAATAAATTATCTAATATAATAATTTAATTATTCTATAAAATATCATGATTCCATCAATATCAAGTTTATTTGTCTCATTCCCACCATTATCATAACGTGTGTTAACATATTAGTCTTGTATATACAATCATAGAGTTATAAGTAAAGTGTTCGAGTATATGATGTAAGAGATAATATGTGGAAAAGAAATAAATTATCTCATTTTAATCTCAAATTAAATATCAACACAAAACTCGATTTAAACAAAAGTGTCATCATCTCACAATAAACTATATGAATAAATTATTACCATATTTTCATTCACTCTACTCTCTATTCAATTTTTTACTTCCATCTTACAATAAACTGTTGGTTATCATAAAATAAATGAATATGAAAAATCATTAAGGATGAAATATGCTTCATTTTGTGCAAGAAAATGTCCAGAAGCAATGTGTTTTAATGTTTTTATATAAATATAAATTAGCTTGTCTAGCTCAGCTAATAAATTAGTTTGTTTTTATCCTTGAGGTTGTGAGACTGAGTCTTGTAGTTGCTAAAAATTTAACATTTTTATAGAAAAAAATTTATATAGGTCCATATATGATCATTCAAAGGAGAAAATACATAAACAATTATACTGTTTTTCAAACAAACTTTTCAAATGAGTGAAGTCCACTATATCAATATGAATTGAAATAATTTACCAACAAAAGTAAGTTCAAGACAAATGGAACACGAAATTGCAACTCTCTCGAAACATTTACAAACAAATAAAGTCGAGATTAAAATAAACAACACTGTAAAAAAAAATCATTTTTAAGGAATGAAACCTCAACTGGCCCGTTTAAACTTAGAAGAAATATGAAAATAAAGATCATGTTATATGGATATATTTAGGTTTAATGAATATGTCAAATTCAAACTCACTCAACTCGATCAATACTTTGAATTTGTTAATACTTAATAGTAAATGACTTGCAAAATGGTCTAGATATTAAAAAAAATGATTTATACATCTAAATATCAAGTATTTTTTTTTTTTTTGATGAATTAGTGGTTTCATTTCATCAAAAAACTTTGAAGTACAAACTCCTATCTAAGACTCTATACAATCAAAGAAAACTAGAATCCTCAAAATTTTCCTATACTCCCCATATCTACTAACTTTTAGAGAAATTGCTTCTCTAATATACCTCACTATATCATCTACACCTCTCCTATCATTAGTAAAAACCCTATTACAACGCTCCTTCCAAACACAACTTAACACAAGCTTCCAAGCAAGAGCTTTACTTCTCCTCTTCAATGAGCTCCCTGACAATTCCTTTAAGGCAAACTGAAAGTGATTATCCCATGAGTACTTAGGAAACTCTGGAATGAACGCATTCAGAACTGCAGCAGTGAAGGAACATTCACCAAATATATGATCCCTGCTATCCAGACCATCCGCACATAATAGGCAATTCACATAAATAGACAAGCCCCAATCAACCATACTACTTCTGGTAGCCAACCTATTTTTTTACAATAAGCCATACCTGGAAGTTATGTTTTGGGAAGCTCATTCCCTTCCACACCAAGTGATACCAATCTACAGCCGGCAATTTAACCCTTATAGAGTTCCATACAGTGGTAAGTTTGAACTTCTGCATACTACCTCCATCCCACAGTAGCTCACCATCACTATGCAGGGAGCAGAAACCTGCAGCTAAAGGTCTCAACTTCATCACACGTCTCAACACCCAAGATCCACTTTGCATATTCACCGACCAAATATCTATGCTCTTAATCTTGTATTTATAGACCCAAGCTACCCAAAGTGAACCACTCTTAAGCAGCAAACTCCATAAGTGACGAAGGACATTTGCCACATTCCATTCATACATATTCCTTAACCCTATTCCACCTTCTTCTTTAGGTAAGCCATTTTGATCCAACTAATTTTTGCTTTTTCACCATCTTCTTTCCCCCCACAAGAACCTGTTACACATCTGCTCAATTTCTTTCAGCAAGTTCTTTGGTAGCAAAAACACCGACATCCAATATTGCAAGATCCCCCCAATGACTGAATCAATCAACTGCAATTTTCCTGCATAAGAGAGGTATTTAGACTTCCAATCTGAAATCCTACCAGTAATTCTTTCTAACAATAGACGACAGTCCTCTTTCTTCAACTTCCCTGCACTCAACACCACACCAAGATATCTGAAAGGCAACTTTCCTCTTTTAAATCCACACTTCAATATTTCATCCACTTCTGCATCCTCAACCCCAGCAAGATAAATCTCACTTTTGTCGGGATTGAACTTCAGTCCTGACATAACCTCAAACTATTTCAGAATACCAACTACACCTTTTACTGCAGTAGCTGAACCTTTAGTAAGAACTATAAGGTCATCTAGAAACGAAAGGTGGGTGACATTTACAGCTTTGCACTGAGGGTGGATCATAAACTTCCTATCCTTCACTGCTTTGTCCATTAACCCCGAGAGCACCTCCATAGACAACACAAACATGTAAGGTGACAAAGGGTCACCCTGCCTAAACCCCCGGCCTGCTGGAAAATAACCACTCAACGTACCATTCACACAGACCGAAATCATAGTAGTTTCCAAGCAAACCTTAATCCAGTAAACAAAGCTCAGAGGGAAATTCATAATCTTCAACACTTCTATTATAAAAACCCATTCAACCCAGTCAAACGCCTTCATCAAATCTATTTTTATAGCACATCTAGGGGAAATGTTTTGCCTACTATAAGTCCTCAGAATCTCATGTGCTAATAACACATTATCACTAATCAAACGCCCTTAATGAAAGTAGACTGAGCTTTATCAATAACATCCGGCAAGACATCCCTTAGCCTCATAACAATCACTTTTGATATAATCTTATGGTAAACGCTTCGGTGCACCCACTAAAAGTGGGTGCATCGGGTACACCCACTAACATTTGTGCTATCTAGAGTGATATTTCTATTGAACTAATTGTTTATATCAATAGATTTAATCTTAATAAGTCTAAATTGAGCTTAATTACAATTTTTAGTCATCATAGTATAAGATTATACCTAATGTTCTTCAGGTTTCTTTCTATAGCTGCATTTTTTCTCAATATGATAGATTATCATCTCTACCAAATTAGTTTTTTGTTCAAATCGTCCTATATATCCTTTAACAACATGTAGATTCTTATACTCGAAAAAAAAAGATATTAAAAACATGTTTATCTATCAAAATGTTAGTGGGTGTACTCAGTGCACCCACTTTTAGTGGGAGCACCGGAGTGTTCACCATAATCTTATATATAACGTTGCAGCAAGAGATTGGACGAAAGTCCTTAGCATGGGCAGCATTCACTTTCTTAGGAATTAATGCTAAGTAAACACTATTCACAAAAGAAGGAATCTTACCACTTGAGAAGAAGCTAAGAACCACATCTATAACATCTTGCCCAACCAAACTCCAGCATCTCTTATAGAAAGCAACACTGAACCCATCAGGTCCAGGACTTTTCTCATTCGGCATTGAATCCAAAGCAGCTTTGACCTCTTTAGCAGTAACTGGTCTCTCTAATAGCTCAGCTTGATCATCACTAACCTTCAATCTTATCACTGACTCCAGCCCATCAAGACAACAACTAGACTTCTCCCCCAGAAGTTTCTTATAGAAGCTCTCCAAGACACCAGCAATATCATCATGCTTATCCACCTTTTCTCCCTGCTAATTGTAAATCAACCTAATGGTATTACAAGCCTGCCTAGCTTTAACACTTTTAAAGAAAAACGAGGTATTGCTATCCCCATTTTCCACCCAAAGTGCTCGAGCCTTTAGCCTCATAATTTCTTCTTCACTTCTTCTCAACTCATCTAGCTCCATCTTACTAGCATGTGCTCTTTCAATATTTGCTGCACTGGGGTCCTCATACATTTCCATGAGTAAGAAGCTGACTTCAGTAGCTTTACTTTTCACCCTATTCTGTATATCTGAGTAACATTCTGAATTTAGGGCCTGAAGCTCTCTTTTCAAATTACGGAGCTTACCATACAACCTATAGAAAGGTTTGTCACTTGTTCTTACCATCCATATCTTCTTAACAATTTCATCAAACTTTGGATGCCTGATCCAACTACTGAAAAACTTGAAAGGCTTTGGTTTTGAAGCAAACATCCCTTCCATGTTAATCATTAGGGCACAATGATCAGACTTACTACTAACAACAACCTCCACCTTACTAGCTGGGAAAGAGCTTTGCCATTTCAAATTCACCAATATTCTATCCAGCCTTCTAGCTATAGGATCATCAACCCTATTATTAGTTCAGGTAAACCATGGCCCTAAAGCTGAATGCTCATACACTTCAATCTTCTCAATGAAATCTTTAAAATAATCCATACCTGCAAAGTTCGAAACTTGATTTGAGGCCTCTTCGACAGAAAGAAAGGTATTAAAATCTCCTCCTACTAGCCAAGGCAGACCCCTCACCCCAAGCGCAGCAATATCAGCAAACATCACTCTCCTCTCTGCACAAGTAGTTGTTGCATATACCACTGTTAAATAGAAAGGGTCACCCAAATCCACCAGAACATGTATAAACTGGCTAGTCTTCTTCAAAACAGTCACTGGAATTCCAATCTTCCACACCAACCAAATCTTACCTAAGTCCTTATCATAACAAAAATCCCCATTCCAACCAGGGAACCTCGAGCTGAAGAGATCCGAAGCATTAATTAATCGGACCCTAGGCTCCAAAATAGCAACTAAATCTAAATTGAACTTGATCAAGTATTTTTAATTATATATGATAACCAAATTAAAATTGTTCTTACGATTTTGAGGCAAATGAACTTACTTAATTCTTAAAATCTTTCTACATGTCTAAAGTTAGAAGTGTTCAAAATATATTCCAACCAGTTTCATGAACAAAACCCACTATAGGTTATGGAACAATACATATTATTTACTTTAAAAGCCCGACGTATCTTAAAATTTTTAATTAAATTATAAAATATAAAAAATAAATCATTCCAACTGAATTTTATATTTGAAAGAGATAATGTACATGCATACATAATATATTATTTGTTTCAAATTCTGATGTATCTTTATACCTTTAACATAAGAAAGCTGAAAAATAAAATATTCTAAATGAATTTTATATTTGATTTCTTATATACTTTAAAGTCTACTATACCATCTTGATCATATTATTTTAATATGAGAAATCCAATTTATAATATTAATGATTCTCTTAGTTGATTGATTAACATCTTGATCATATTGTTTTTATATGATTTATTATAACACTCACATATAAAATAATTTAGATAAAACATATTATTTTAATTTCAAATATATCTCTAAAATAAAATTTATTTGTCAAAGTGAAAATATTAGTTTTTTTAACCAAGTGAAATATTTAGTTTTTTTAACCAAAGTGAAAATATTAGTTGAACTTTTTTTGCACGATTTAAAATTTTAGATAAAGTACCATATATTATATCGATTTAGGATGATTTTAATGTTTTAAAATTTTATTAATTTAATATGTTCAATGAATCGTATATTAGGCCATTGACGATGTTAGAGAACAAATTTATTGAATGTATTTAGAAAATTTTAGTTTATAGTAGATTGTAAAATTAACAAAGTGTAAATATTGGCTAATATTTTTTAGTATCATTTAATATGTTATTCTAATTATATTTACACTAATTTATGTATTTAGTTGTGTATAAAAATTTAAGATTTTGCATGAATTATATATTCGTTCCATTAACGTTGTCAATGAACTATATGATTGAATGTGCTTGGAAAATTTTAATGTATTCTACATTTTAAGTTAATCAAAGTATGGATGAGATTTGAACAATTTTATCCTTTATGATTTCTTATTGTGTCACTTGAACAATGTATTTGATTGATTTAAGATGTGTAGGTGCAAGTAATGCTTAATGTGCGGTTTGTTTATCCTGCACATACTCTATAATATTAGGTTGATCATTTAATAAAATATATCAATATTGGTGTCGTTGGATTCGAAAAATTAAACCGAACAACTTTTGTGAAGGAAATAATATGTTTGGTGTAGCACATAAAATGTTATGAAAAGTAAACTAATTGAAAGGGAAAAATTATGGGAGAGAGAGAGTTTGAAAAATTAAATAAAAAAATAAAGGCCAAAAACAAATTTGTAGCCAAACCTTTAACGGAAATGTCAAACATAGCCAAAACTATTCGTAATCCCAAAAATGGCAATGTTTTATTTTACGTTAACTTTTCTGTCCAAGTTAACGGAAATTTAACCCCTAAAAATGATGTGTCAGCTGATGTGTCCCAATTTTTTTGCCACATAAGTATTTTTAATTAAAAATAATTCTCAAAAAAAAAAACAAATAACATTCAAACTAAAAAATATCTCTAACTAATTTCCCTAACTCTACTTCATCTCCAGCAGCCGCCGCCACACTAAACCCTCCGACCACCCTGTTCCCCCGACCTACTCCGGCCACCTCGGACCTCCTACCTCCGACATCCCCTTGTTCCCTCCTCCGTCTGAAATCGGGAATTGTGAAAAGGGGTGGGGAGATGGTCAGTTGGGTTGGATGAAAGGGGAATCAGGAGGAGGTCGGAGGTCGGAGCAAGGTCGATTTCGAGGTACTGGGAGGAGGAAGATGAGAAATCGGAAGGAAAGGAGACGTCGGTGAGGGAGAGATACAGATCGAGGAGAGGAGCGTGCGAATCGGAGGCGTTGAATCAGAGAGGGAGGTTTCGCCTTCAGAGGTCTCGAGCCAGAGCGACGGCGGAATTTGGGGGTGAAGGCGACGCTACTTGAGAGACGGCCAGCGAAGGTCTCAGACCGGCTGCCCGAGTAATCAGAGAGGGAGATGGTTCCCTTGGGCCGAGATTCGAGAAAGAGAGGAAGATCGGAACTCGTGGCAGAGGTTGCTGGGAATTAGGGACGCCTCAAGGGAGGAGTTTTGACGCCGACAGGCCGAAGGAAAAGAGAGATTGAGCTCAGACGGTTGAGGGAGATTGGTGTTGGATTTGTTGTTCGTCGTGAGGAGGAGATCAGGCCGCCGACCGAGGAAGAGAAGATGAAAGAGGAAGAGTTGGGGACGCAGCAGCGGCGGCGGCGGTTGCTGCCATCGCCAACTTTTATTTATTTATTTTAAATATTTTTATTTATTTTGATTTTACCATATTTATTTTGATTTTACCATATTTATTTTGAGTTTACCATATTTTCTTATTATTTTTATTTTAAATAATTATATGGAATATGACGTTGCATCTACTTGACCGGTCAAGTGGATGTCACGTCAGCTCCGTTTGTATAGTCACTAACGGTGTTAAAATTTTAATGAATGTTGGCTAAGTTTGTCCTAAAAAATAAATATTTGGTCCAAAAAATATGACGCAAATAGTTTTGGCTATGTTTAACATTTTCAGGAAAGGTTTGGCTACAAATTTGTTTTTGGCCAAAAATAAATTTGGTAAGATAGTAGTTTTTATGCGTAGGAAGAAAGAGAATGTGAGGAGAGAGAAATCTAAACTTAAGGAGAGGGGGGCAAAGGCTGATTTGGCAATGCATTTTTATCCAAAATGCTTATATATTGTTTTTGATTTGATTTATCTAAAGATGATGTATGTTTAATATTTCACATGGGGTTGCAAATATACAAGCATGTGTTACGTGATTGTGAGTTTTTGGTTAGCATGTAGGAGCAATTCTTCTTTATGAATTTCTAGCACTTTTTGAAATCTCATTTAGCCCATATATGTAGCCAATGCAGTCCTTGCACAACCCATTTTAGTTTGGACTAAAATTGTGGATTAATCACTTACCAAGACTAGCTTCTCTTTGTTGGTCAATCATTTGTTGGGGATTTGAGGTGTGAACGAAGGAATGAGCTAAGGGGTATTTAATACCACATAGCTAATTGATGGGAAAGTAGAGCTAGATATAAGAGTTAAAGCCCACTAAGGTTGGTTAAAGGGTTGAGGTGGTGATGGACCCTCGCGTCGTCGTCTTCGCCTTGCCTCGACCTCGGATTCGGATTTAGTCAAAAGATTTGATTTGATTCAATTCTTTTGCTACCCGGCCAATTTGGTTTGAACGAAAAGTCATCCAGAATCCGCGGTTTAAATCCAAACCAGAGTCGGGACTTAAACCAGTTCAAACGTGAATTGACATGTTTGTTCGATTCAGACCACCCAACTGCTAGAAGGCACCCCTTCCTTTACTATAAATACAAATCAGTCCCTACACTTTCCTTCCACTGATTTTCCCCTCTCTAAACTTATTCTCTGCACAGAAAAGCTTTCTGCATTCACTCTTTCAAAGAAACTGAAATCGAGTCGTGTGGTTTGTGCCGTTCGTTATGTTCATCGGTCAATTGCGTTTGAAGCACCACTACGCTTGTGAGGTAAATCCATTTTATCCTGGGAGAATTAATTCTGTTAACCTTGGGTAACGTAGATGGGAATAATAATTCTTTAGGACAAATCGTGTAGTCGATTGACTCGGGTTAGTCCTTGTGTCTATGCATGTTTGCTTTGATTTCTTGTTTGCAGTTTACGGTTCCAATCATCTTAAGAATTGTTATATTCTGCCGTATTATGTTTCTATTCGTGATTTGTACGTCATATGTTAATTGCTTGGATTCACGTCTGTTAATTGTTTCCAGTGGATGTACTTGAATTTCTTCTCCTGTCAAGGATTGGTTAATGGTTTTTGCTTGTTTACTTTTTGAGCAATTTGTTGAATTAAAATAGTTGCTTTCGATTCAAGTCTTTGATTAACAATACTACACTTGATTGAGTGTGTTGATTGTGTGTAGAGACAGATCAGCAGAGGCCACAAACGACCAGTCCAAACAAAAGCTGAAATGGAAAGATTTGTCACCTTCCTAAACAAGCACTACAACATAACATAGCTACGGAGGCAGATTCATGGAGGCACATAGAATATTTGCCTCTAAATATACTTTTAAAGAACAAATACTATATGTGCCTCTATAGATGAATATATCTGCCTCTAATTGTATTTTATTTATTTATTTTAATATTAATAAATAATTTTTATAGTTTTAGAGGCAGATAATTTATAATTGCCTCTATAAGTCAATACGATTACATCTTTTAGAGCAGATAATTTATAACTGCCTCTATAAGTTACATGAAAGCTCTTTTAGAGGCAGATAATTTGTAACTGCCTCTATAAGTTTTTTGTCTTACACAAAAAAAAAACTCTTGTTGAGGCAGATAATTTATAATTGCCTCTATAGGTTGTATGATTAAAATAAATTTTTAGAGGCAGATAATTTATAATTGCCTCTATAGGTTGTATGATTAGCTTAGAGACAAATAATTGATCTATCTCTATATGATGAATGATTAAAATTTGTAAAGGTAGATAACTTGTAAACTTTGTATTATTTTGTATCGATAAATGTTAGATAATATATAATTAATTGTATATATAATAAACGCTAACGATTTTCTTTTCTAATAATGAGTAAGAAAAAATTTCATTTTTTCAATTTTGATTTCTTTTTCTTGGCATAGTTTCTCCATATCATCGAGTTTTATAATTTATATTTAAAAACTGCGTAAGAAGTATCAGTAAGTACTCCTGAGCCAAGTGGTAAGAACTAAGAACTTAGCGTATTTCCTTGAACCACCTGGGTTCAAATCTCATAGATAGCAAAATAATGGAGAGTAATAAATGTAAATAGTGGAAGAGTCCAATAAAGGAAAATGCCCTGGTAAGAGTAAATTCTTTTTAAAAGCATATATATATGCCTCTAAAAAAATATACCAGCAACAAAAATAAGTGTCTCTAAAAGGTGGCCAAGATGACAGATAAGTGTTGTTTAAAAATGCAATTGCAAACAATTATGGCAAAATCTACCATTAGGACACCCCAAAGTGTCCTCATATGAGGACACCTCTTAGGGCCGTAGGATTTAATCTTACAGATCTGAAGGCCAATATTAATAGGACATAAGGGTAATTTCAATATTTTATTTATTGCAGATTTTTAATATTGTTTATTAATTTTCGGATTTGCAGTTACATTCCTGATTTTTTATTCATTTTTTGCTCCTTTTTTTGCTCCATTTAATTTATGATTAAATTAATTATCTTTTTTTTTAATTACTTCTTCTCTATGCTCGGCGGTTATTGTTGTGTATCTCCGGTGGTTTTTATTTGAGATTAGTTTCTAACACTTTTTTGTGGAAATTGTTTCGAATGAGTTCCTCTTTTATCGTTTCGGAACAGTTCCTCTTTTATTATTTCGAAACAGTGATCCATTTTAAAAGTAATGGAACGTGTTGAAAATCGAATTTGTTCCTTATTACCAATTCGGAACACAGGAAATCATAAAACATTGAATCAAATTGAAAATGAAACAATAATATCAAATATTTGTTCCATATTTAGGAACAATCTTAGATTAGTTTGGAACACTAGTTGAACCTTGTTCCTAATTAGGAATTCGGAACACAAACCCAAAATATGAAGATTTGTTTCTAAATAGAAAATTGGAACACAACAATACCATATTCATATTCAGAAGAAGAACAAATCCTAATGAATAAACTGTCACCAATCACAATCAAATTTCAAATACAATTCCATAATCGAAAGAATGATTACAAGACATTAAACCAAAAAACTGCATACGTGACCAAGCCTCCACTGTACACATACTTTCAAAACAAAATTCAAAAACCCAAAATACCAAAATATTTAAAAACCAATTTCCAAAAATAATTCAATATTTCGAGTTGCAGACCCACCGTGCACCAACCTCCACTCCCCCTTTCACTTGTCGGATCATCATCGCCTCCGAAGATATACATACGATTATACAGCAAAAACAACACTAGGAAAAGGATTAAGGCGTCACCGACGGGAGATTCGCTCACCCGTGGAAGCTTTGAGGCTCTCCGTTGATTGCTTCAGTAATGGCTTCGCCGGAGGACGATCGGCAAGAGGAGGAGTCCGATCGGAGGAGAGGAAATTGACGGTCAATAGGAGGATAGGAGGATGATCGAAAAGAGGAGTTCGAGTGGGCCAGATCCGTCATCGCCGCGGTGTAGCACCGTTGTTGGAGCTCGTAGCCAGATCCGCCGTCGCTCGTATCTAGATCCATCGCCGTTGCGTCGTAGCACCGTTGATGGAGCTCGAGGTCAGTCTCCACCGCTCGTTGTGAGATCCATCGCCACTGCTCGTAGGCAGATCCTTCGTAGCATCGTAGCTCTCCGTTGATGAAGCCCGAGGTCAACCTCCACGAATGAGAGTGAGAGAGTCAGCAGAGAGGTTTTTTGTGGATTGTAAAGAGAATTAGGGTTTATGGTGAAACCCTAATATGATTTATTATATATATCAGTTCTAAATGACTATTTTGTCCATTTTAATTTAGACCATTAGATCTACTCTCTAATCCTATGGTTTTAAGAGGTGTCCTGATATGAGGACACTAAGGGGTGTCCTAACGGTAGTAGATTCCAACAATTATATCTGCCACTAATTCTTCCATTTAGTGGTAGATAATATGTGCCACCATATTTGCCTCTAAAGACTTTTAACCGCAGCAGCGTTAGTGGCACTTAACTATCTGCTTTTAGAGGCAAAAAAATTCTTTTTAGAGGCAAATAGTGTGTGCCTCCATAGCCAGGTTTTATGGTAGTGAAGCTTCAAAATCAATCCGTTCAAAAGCAAAGGATTGCTCTCCAAATCCTGCAATCAATCTCAGTCATTACCATTTCAAGAATAAGGAAATCAATTAAGAAAATTCCTTCACAACGGCTACATTCCTAAGGCTACTTAAAGAGCTGCAACAACAGGGAAGCAACTTGTCAATTCACTGAGTCTAACATCGGGGAGAGTTAGAGTGAAGGTGATCAAAATCGTGAACTTGCTTTGAGTTGTAATATAGTTCATCTTCAGTTGGGAACTGTGTAGATAGAATTATATAAGACTTCGGGGAGAAGTCTGGGTGTATTCGAGCAAGTCTCACATCAGCTGATTCGAAGGTTCGAATCATAATTCTCAAGGGTTATCCCTTGGGACGTGGAGTAGGTCACACCGACCGAACCACGTTAAAAATTCCTGTGTCACTGTCCTATTTACTTACTGCATTCAGTTTTCTGATTGTGCGTTCATCATAGTACTTGAGTCTGTCTCAAGTTGATCAGCTGGGAAGAAGGTGCTGGTTCTACAAAACAGAGCATTAGCTTCTTTCAGCACCATTCTCACATCAACCGGGCTTGTGCTTTTCTAAGAGACACTCTCTTTCGACCCAAGCAGCAAGCCCAAACGGAGCTGATTGTATCTCATTCCGTTTGGTGAAGTTAAGATTAACTTCTATAGCTGTGTCGGCACTCAGTTCACCCTAAACTGACCGGACAGTCGGAGAACTCGTCGGAGAAACTCAACAAGTGGTATCAGAGCACGGTGCAGACTAAAATCGGATCAAACGATCTTCTGTATTGATCGCAGGTAAGAATTCTCCAAAAAATAATTTGTTAAAAGTTCTAATTCTTGGGTTACTTGGTCATTTTCTCACAGAACCACACAAAGGATGAGTCGAGAAAGCACAGCGTTCCTCGCAGATGGCTTCTCACAAAATCGTCCACCCAAGTTTGAAGGGATGCACTACGGCTATTGGAAAAATCGAATGGAGCTCTTCGTCAATACAATCAATCCTCGGCTGTGGCGGATTGTGTTGAAAGGGCCATTGGAAGTTAAACCCGATGAAGATAAGTGGGAAGAAGAGGACTTCAAAAAGGTACAACTGAATTCCCAAGCTATGAATATAATGTGTTGTGCCTTAGGACATGAAGAATTTAACAGAGTCTCTAGCTGTAAGTCTGCAAAAGAAATTTGGGATAAGTTGCAAATCACTTATGAAGGAACATCTCTGGTCAAAACATCTAGGATTAACATGTTAAAACATGAGTTTGAAATGTTTAGTATGATTGAAAATGAATCTATCTAAGCTATGTATAATTAATGACACTCGATTTGACGTGATTATCAGCCTCATTTAAGCAACATTTCTTTGCTTAAGACATTGTTTTTAGGGTCGAATAACGAATATTCAATCGATTGCCCTATCTCGTGCCATTTGTGTTACCTTGGCCCGTCTCGGGTCTATTTGATGGTTTTCTAGTGTTTTCATGTTAGCACAGGTTTTTGCCATCAAATAAAGTAGCCATGGACGTGTCTAAGGCGTTGGAACCTCGAGGAATCAAACTGGAATCGATCCAAGGAGCCAATCAAGTCAAACCGAAAATCTGCCATTCACACTTACAGTTTCGGCGAAACCAGGCCTCCAATTTCGGCGAAACCAGCAGTTCAAATCAACTGATGCCAACAGAAGGATGGTTTCGGCGAAATAAATCAACTGCTCGGACCGAAGACATTGAACAGCCGGCGGAGCCCTGAACTCAAAGCCAGTTTCGCCGAAACTATCCCTATGGTTTCGGCGAAAACATCAGCTCAGCCCGGCCCAACTAGGGTTAAGTATTTATACTTAATCCGGCGGCCCGAAAAAGAGAATTCATAATTAATCATAATACAACTTTTCGAGATCAGAATTCTCTGAAGTTCTGGAGCGAGGAGTTGGAGTTCGAAGAGCCGGATAGAGATCGTGACGCCATCCCTTCCACCTCGGAGAACCGGAGCTAGGAGTGCAACTTACCAAAGATCGGAGTCTGTCAGAGTCATCTGAATTAGGTTTTTCAGATTCTTTTCTGTTCTTCCTCTGAATGATGAACTCTTTCTTTGTCTTTGTGTCTTTTGTAATGATCATGAGTAGCTAAACCCTTTAGAGCTTAGACTAGATGAACCCTAAGTGACCCAGGGCTTTAAAGCAGTCACGGATCGGCGGTGATTAGATTCGAAATTCAATCAGTTCTTTTTCATGTTTGATTCGTTCTTCATTGTTCATGTTTCTTGTCTGGATTGATCACCTAGATTAGATTCTTGTTAAGCTAAGGATAGAAGCGAACGCTCGCCTTACTTTAGAACATCGAATTAAACAATTAACCTTATAATTGGAGTGTGCCTTTCGTAGGAACCGGTTAGGGTTAATTCACTACAAGAGTAACTCATTAATCACTAGTAATCACACCAATTAATTAAGTCGTTGCGAGAGGCGAGCGTACCCGGGCGGCTAGTTAATCTTGGTAGTTAGAACGGATAGAGCGAACGTTCGCCGGTCTTAAACCTAAGGGTAAGGAGTTATTGTGGTGTCTTAGTAGTTGATTGAATAAGAATCGAAATCCGCTGATCTGTTGATTGCCAATGCTCTGGGGAACGAAGGGGGATTCAAAGTCTAAGTTCGTCTGCCATTCTTGTTTCCAAACCCTAATTCTCAATCTGCTTTAGTTTAATCTTTTTAATTTTTCTGCATTTCTTAGAAGTAGAAGTCGTGGAACTCACACCACGCACTAAGTGTTTTTCTTTGAATAATTTGTTAGTTCTGAAGTAGCCAATCATTCGAAGGCCCGTGGAATACGATCTGCTATACGCTTTTTTTTCTTAGCATTAGTAGTTTTTATTTGGCTGAATCCCGACCAACGACCGGAGGTCTCACCAAATTGGCGCCGTTGCCGGGGACTTCTTTTGATTGTTGAAAGAAGAACTGGCAATTTATTCTTATATTTTCCATCTTTCATTTTTCCACCCACTTCGATTTTACGCCGGTATGTTTGCTTTTGTTGCTTGTAGGTTGTTCTACAGGTTCATGAACCGCTCGATTGCTCATTCTCAGTTTAAGCCGGGTAATTCTGCTTCGCCGAAGAAACCGCGAGCTCAGAAGCAAGTCATAACCACACCGCCTACACCACCTACCCCTCAAAAGATTGAGGAGTTGAAGGAGAACTCCTCATCTTCATCCGTTTCATCCACTACTTCAAATTCACCACCACCTTCTCCTCCCGTACTAGCTGCTCAGCGCACCGTGGCGGATTACTGTAGACCAAATGCGGCTTACCTCCGAGCTAGCGTCGTCGTGCCACACAGCGATGACGACCCCGACGAAAAGATCACAATCTCTTTCCTGAGCATGGTCTCTACGGATCTTCACTTCGAAGGGAAGCCGCAAGAAAACCCCCGCACACATTTGGCAAACTTCCTTGACATGTGCGAGACGTTTAAAAAACGGAATCTCGGTAAGAATAATCTTTGCTTACGAGTATTCCCATTCTCTCTTAAAGGCAATGCCAAGATATGGCTCAGCTCAAAACCACCTGGCTATTACACTGACTGGGATAGTCTGGCTCAAGACTTCATAGAAGAATCCTATCCCCCTTCAAGAACTACATTCTACAAGGATAGTATCGCTAGATTCTCTCAGAAGGAAGGAGTAAGTTTACACGACGCGTGGAACGACTTCCAAGCGCTTCTCTCTGAATGCCCTCATCACGGATTCAACCAGGGGCAGCTAGCTGAAATCTTTGCCCAAGGGATGAATGAAGAAACAGCTAAATGGGTCAACATCTTAGCTGATGGCGACTGCACAACACTTGAACCAGAAGCTGCTCTACTTCACTTTGCGGACTGCGCATCTAAGTCCAGAAATAGGGAAAGACAGTTTGGAGCAGCCATGAGTCAACCAAGTTGTGAAGATCAATTAAGATCGCAGTACAGAAACAAATGGAAGAGATCCTCGGTACAACTAATAACTGGCCTAACAAGGAAGTCAACTTCATTGATCACAGCTTCACCAGGGATCAAAGAGGCGACCCCAGACTACCGTCAGTTCAGAACACCTCCTCAACAACGGGAAGGCTTCTATGAGCGTCCTCCCTACAACTTCCAACTCGACCAGAGCCAAAATCAATACATGGACAATGGTTATCAAGATCCTTCCAGATTCACCAGAGTACAGCAGCCTCTGAATTTTAGATCTGAGGACAATTGGGAGAGGAGAATAGCCAGGAAGTTTGATCTAATTACAGCAAGACTTGATGATCACGAGGAAAGATTCAAAGCGCAAGCTCTTCTCAATCAAGAACAGATAACATCTAGACAAAGAATTGAGGATATGATAAACAAAATTGCTAGTGCGATGGCTTGTATTCCCATCTTCAATCAGGCTCCGTCTCCAGACAGCTCCACCGTGAAGAACGAGCACGCTAAGGCCTAACAACTAGGAGCAGTGAGCAGACCAGCCCGTCTGAGAAGGAAGAAATTCTCGTTTCCAATGAGGGAGAGTGCTCGGCTATCATCCCTCGACCACCACCGATACCTATTCCAGCTAAGTGCCCCGACCCTGGTCCTTTTACTTTACCTTTGAGTATTAATGGCATTGAAATCAAGCGTAGCATAATTGACCTGGGTGCTTCTATAAATGTCATGCCTATGTGTTTATATAAGAAACTGAACCTAGGGGAATTACAACCTGCCAACATGAATTTAATGTTCGCTGACAAAACTCTAAGAGAACCTAGAGGAATGATCAGGATGTAATCACTTGTGTGGCCCGTTCCGGTTTTTCGTTGATTATATAGTTATGGATACTCAAGAGACATATTCTACCCTTCTCTTGGGTCTGGTCATTCATGGCGACAGCCGGAATTAATGTCAATGTTCCTAATGGCTCTCTAACTGTAAGGGTGGGGAAGGATACTGCAACATTCCGTCTCAAGGACGGGATGAAATACATTCCTAAGGAAGAATTAAATTGTTTATCTGTAGAGATTGTGGAGTTCGCCTCGGTCAACTTCATTTCTAATGTTTCTTCCAGTGTCTCTAGATCAGTTGTTGCTACAGGTATTAAACAGGTCACTACGAAAAAACCAGAAATTTCGGTTCAGAAGCCGCTTAAGAAGAAGAAGAAGAAACTGCAAGCCTCTTCTAAACCACCGAGCAGACCTCGAGGAAAGAACAAGAAGACAAAGACCCAAATGGTCTGGAGACCAAAAGCTCCACCGTCTTCCACCGAGCCAGCTTGCACCACCAATTCGTTCCGAGAAACCGGCGTCGGGACAAGTATGGAGGGAGAAGCCGAAAGCATCTCCTAAGGAAGTACTAACGATCACCGATCTTGGTGATAACAAGCCGAAGAAGAAAGAAAAAGAGAAACCGACAGTCCTCATTCCTTCCATCGTCACACTAAAGAAGGATGACCTCTCTAGAGAGCTGTTCGGACCATTCAAGTTCGTTGATCATCTTCCCGACGGACGTACCAAACTACTACATGCAAACGGGAAGAGATTCACGCTTACCGAAGAAGTCCCGAAGCTGTACTTCATGAACTCCGACGCGAGCGTGAAGGAGAATCTAAGTTGGGATGTCTCCTAATACCGTCCAGGTATCGTCCAGCTCAAGGACGTTAATAAAAGAGCGCTTCGTGGGAGGCAACCCACGGCTGGAGTCAGTTTTGTTTTGTTTCAACCTTGGTATTTTAGAGTCAGTTCGGGAGAGCCAAAAGTGTCAGTTTGTTTGATTTATTATTTTTCGTGTAGAGTCTGCGTGTCATAGAGTCAGTTCAAGTTGATTGAGGTCATTCCGATTTTTCTGGATTTAACTGTGATTTTCTGAAGTTGGTCAGATTTGCGAAAATATTTTAAACCCGAACAGTTCAAAAATTTTGGCGAAACCACCCTTGTTTTCGGCGAAACTGATTTTCAAATTTCGAACCTGTTTCTCCTGTTCCTCATTTTCGGTTCGAAAAATTTCTGTTTTCGGCGAAACCATTTCAACTAAGATTTCGGCGAAACCGAGCTTCCATTTTCGACGAAACCGCCTTTTCAAATCGGTCAATCCATGTTAACTTGTAGTTTCGGCGAAACCACCCCCCTACTTTCGCCGAAACTGATTTGAAAAATCACTTAATTATTCCCTTTAAAATCCGACCTCTCTCTTCTTTATCCCATTTTCGCACAGCCTACCCGAAACCCCCCTCTCCTTTTGAAATCGCCGACCACCCTCCACTTTAAAACCAACCACCGCTGCCGCCGTAACCCGCCGCCGCCACCGCCGCTCCCTTCCCTTCCCTTTTCCGATCCCAACGAGCCCTAGAACAGCCGAATCGGAGCTTTGCAGCTCCAGTTCTCCGAAACCCCAGTTTTCAAGTTTTTCACCGATTCCTCTCAACTCGTTCATTTTTAGCAATCATGACTTCAAGGTAAGTTGTATAACTTTTCGATACGAATATTTTGACATGTAGATTGCTGAATTTCGTAGGGGTTGACTTTCGGTTGACTTTCGGTTTGCCTCATTTTGCGTGCCGACTGTTTCGTGTGAACTAGGATTAACTGAACTTATAGAACTGTTCTAGCATGCTTAGGGAGTTCCGTGCTTAATTTTCATATCATTCGATCATGTGTTGCTATGCATACGATTAATTCCTTGTTATGTTGACTTTTGTGAGAAATGTCGGTTTGACTTTGAATTGCTGTGATCATTTGGCTGTCAGATGTGTTCATTCTCGTTCATATTTTCGTGCTTGCCATATGAGATCATATTTTACCGTCATTCTCCAAGTTATGATAGTCTTGCCATGATTAGGGTTCAGTATGCTTAAATGTTGACTTCCAAAATGTCAGTTTGACTTTTTGAACTCTGATTGTGCTAATCCGACTCTGGCTGTTCCTAAGTATGTATTTTACTGTCTATGATTACCGGTTACTCCGCTTTGCCTACCCCACTTAGTTTCCCTCATTTCTTTGTGAAATCGAGTTTTTCTACTAAGTGTGGGGTAAGGTTTTGGTTGACTAATCTGGTTTCATTCTGGTTCTAGGAACACCACTTATGAGCGCAGGATTAAGGCGCGACTTGATGGCACCTCGAGCTCAGGAGCTGCCGCTCCCGTCACACCAGCTGTTCTGGGTCCACCACCTGCTCTACCCCGCCATGCTGGATGTCATCCCACCATCGTCCGTCTACCGGATTTCTATTTTGAGTGCTTCCAGAAGATTCAGCACGTTCGGGGAGCTGACGTGCGTCCTCTCTCCATGGAGTCCCTGTATGATCATGACCACCGGAACGTGCATGACGCCTTAGCACCGGCTTGTCTCCTCGAGCTGACCACCATCGCCGCCGAGTTCCCAGACATTGCCCTCTAGGAGTTTTGGGCAACATTTGATCTGGATGAGCACAAGAGGAAGTAGCGCCTGAAGGTGATCACTTTCTATCTTGGTGGGGTGTACAGGCAGCTCACCTACGATGAGTTTGCCGCTCATCTCGGCATCCCCTACGAGCACTATCACGATCATCACCTCGGTTGGGGCGAAGATGATAACGACGAGGAGTACCACGCGCTCTGAAGCCACATGACAGGCGTGTCCTGGCGATCGCCTCGGGACGAACAACTCAGTTAAGTCTCTCTCTCACCCGCTCTATAAATTTATTCATATGGTTTGGCGGAGGTCGCTTTTATATGTTCCAGATAAGGATCGCCACCATATCCTTAAGGAGGAGCTCATGCTTCACCGAGCCATCCGAGAGAGCTACCCTCTCCACCCCGGCTGGGTGCTAGCTCACATCTTCACCCAAGCGGACCAAGAGGAGGAAGCTACCACGCAAAATCTTGGGAGGCAACTTCATAGGTCAGCTCATCCTCTCCTTTGGCATCAGCCATGAATATGGCCCTAACATTCCACGACACCCAATTATGACCGTTGGAGGAGACTTGGCGGTCGAGTATGACTTAGAACTCGACCTCAGTCCCCATGTAGCAGCAGATCCTCCACTCCAACCTGCGGTCGAGTCGGAGGACGAAGATGATGCTGAGGAGCAGCAGCCGCAACCGCCACCAGAATTCCAAGATTATATACCCTCGCCACACCATCAGGCAGGGTACATCCACCAGTCGCCGCCGCGCATTCCAGATCCATTTCCGGCGCATACTCACCAGCCGCGACATCACCCCGCGGATGTGGGAGAGTTATACGAGCGACTGCAGGAGTGGCGCATCACCGACAACGCCGCTCAAGAGGCGCGATGGACTATTATGCAGCAACATATGCGCCGAGCCGACCGGCGATATGAGGCACAGATGGCGTGGCAACGCAGCTCGGCGAATTTCTCAACTTTTCACCTCCCGGTTCACCGGACCAGCAGTGATCGGGTTGTATTCCTTTTCTGGTGTCTTCTTTTTATTTATTATTTTCGGATTTCGATCCAACTTTTTTCTGTGTGGATCCGGGGCACTTGTCCCGGTTTCCTTTTTATGTTTCATTTGTTTTTGTTTTGTAGGCAGTTGGGAGATTCCCTTTGCTTCAGGTTCTGTTACACTTCCCTCCGCTCCGAGGATCCGTGCTTACCCTCTGAAATCAACCGTCCTCTTCCAGGTTCTTCCATTCCACTCTGAACTCTAGAATTAGTCCTGTGAGGACACAGTCCGATTTAAGTGTGGGGTAGGATGCTAGAGAACCTTGCATGAACTTGATTGCCCTTGATTGTGTTTTGTGTGCCTCGTGATTCCATTCCAGTCTCTCTAGCATTAGAATGGCTCAGTTCTTGATTTTTGATGTTAAGTTGTTGTTCAACCTTTCATAATGATGCTTAGACTGCTTAACCTAGAACTTGAGAACCAACTTGTATGCTTTGATGCTAAATTGCCTGGTCAGAACAGAATTTTAAAATCACACTTGTAGTTTGTAGCCTTGATTGCATGAAAATGACCGAATCCGACTAGCAAACCAACTGTGAGCTTTTGATCCATTGCACGTAACTTGCAATTTAAATTCTTTCTGAGTGGTTTTCTGTTTACTTGAATGAGTTAGAATTTGCATGAAACCTACTCGAGACCACACGATGACACGAGTTCTAGAAGGATAGGGGCACCTAGATTCAGCTACTAAGCCAGATAGCCTACCAAACGATAAAATCCACTAGGTTTAGACCCTTGAGTCTTGGCCTGTTCTTTCGGTTCGATAATACATTACACCATTTCCCATTTCTTTCATTCCCCGTTGATCCCCTGTGGTTGTAGTTCTAGATTGACCTACCGGAAGTCGGTTTGTGGTAACCTGCCTATAGCCATTAAACAGGTGGTCTTAGCTATTATGTCCAAACGTGTAAACCCCTCTAGCAATTAAAAGAAAAATCGGCACAAAAGAAAATAAAAGTAAAGAAAGAAAAAGAGAAAAATTTTCGAAAAAGAAAATGATTAAGAAAAGAAAATCAGAAAAAATTCAAAGTGTAGTTCAATAAAACGTTCTTCTCCCTACAAATGGAAGAACGAAGTCAAAAGAAAAAGTTGAAAAGAAAAGAAAAAAAATCGTGTAAAGAAAAAGAATAAGTGCTAGGTTGCTTGAGGGTATCATAGGACGAGCGTTCATTATTCCACCCGTGTTTGGTTAGACGGTAGGAAGCCATAGATTAGATTCGAGGGAAGTTAGTCGAAAGCTACACCGCACCAAAGCCATCATCATTCATCCCCATCATCCATCTCATTATAAACCCGAGTAGTGTAGATTTCATTACGGTCCTAGCAGGGAAGTCCTTCTTGACTAGATACTCGTGTTGTACAGTGGTGGAGATGTGGTCGAAATGCAAACCTATGACAGAATTCGGTAACAGAAAATGATCGAGAGCAGAAACACGTCCCTAAACACAGAGAGTGAGAGTTCCCATTGTACTATATACATCCTGTGTGAGGAGTCTGGTCGGTCAGGTCAAATTCGTGCATAATTGGTTGCTAACTACTTGTCGTGTGCAGTTTATTAGTGAGACCAGGTAGTTTGGCTGATCTGTATGCATGTTAGGTTTCTTGTTCTAGGATCGATCTGTCTAATGATTCATTGTGCTTGATTGAGCTCCAATTTAATCGATCTTATCATTTATGAACATGAGCGTTTCTATTCAGTTTGCTTGAGGACAAGCAAAAGCTTAAGTGTGGGGTATTTGATGACACTCGATTTGACGTGATTATCAGCCTCATTTAAGCAACATTTCTTTGCTTAAGACATTGTTTTTAGGGTCGAATAACGAATATTCAATCGATTGCCCTATCTCTTGCCATTTGTGTTACCTTGGCCCGTCTCGGGTCTATTTGATGGTTTTCTAGTGTTTTCATGTTAGCACAGGTTTTTGCCATCAAATAAAGTAGCCATGGACGTGTCTAAGGCGTTGGAACCTCGAGGAATCAAACTGGAATCGATCCAAGGAGCCAATCAAGTCAAACCAAAAATCTGCCATTCACACTTACAGTTTCGGCGAAACCAGGCCTCCAATTTCGGCGAAACCAGCAGTTCAAATCAACTGATGCCAACAGAAGGATGGTTTCGGCAAATAAATCAACTGCTCGGACCGAAGACATTGAACAGCCGGCGGAGCCCTGAACTCAAAGCCAGTTTCGCCGAAACTATCCCTATGGTTTCGGCGAAAACATCAGCTCAGCCCGGCCCAACTAGGGTTAAGTATTTATACTTAATCCGGCGGCCCGAAAAAGAGAATTCATAATTAATCATAATACAACTTTTTAAGATCAGAATTCTCTGAAGTTCTGGAGCGAGGAGTTGGAGTTCGAAGAGCCGGATAGAGATCGTGACGCCATCCCTTCCACCTCGGAGAACCGGAGCTAGGAGTGCAACTTACCAAAGATCGGAGTCTGTCAGAGTCGTCTGAATTAGGTTTTTCAGATTCTTTTCTGTTCTTCCTCTGAATGATGAACTCTTTCTTTGTCTTTGTGTCTTTTGTAATGATCATGAGTAGCTAAACCCTTTAGAGCTTAGACTAGATGAACCCTAAGTTGACCCAGGGCTTTAAAGCGGTCACGGATCGGCGGTGATTAGATTCGAAATTCAATCAGTTCTTTTCATGTTTGATTCGTTCTTCATTGTTCATGTTTCTTGTCTGGATTGATCACCTAGATTAGATTCTTGTTAAGCTAAGGATAGAAGCGAACGCTCGCCTTACTTTAGAACATCGAATTAAACAATTAACCTTATAATTGGAGTGTGCCTTTCGTAGGAACCGGTTAGGGTTAATTCACTACAAGAGTAACTCATTAATCACTAGTAATCACACCAATTAATTAAGTCGTTGCGAGAGGCGACCGTACCCGGGCGGCTAGTTAATCTTGGTAGTTAGAACGGATAGAGCGAACGTTCGCCGGTCTTAAACCTAAGGGTAAGGAGTTATGGTGGTGTCTTAGTAGTTGATTGAATAAGAATCGAAATCCGCTGATCTGTTGATTGCCAATGCTCTGGGGAACGAAGGGGGATTCAAAGTCTAAGTTCGTCTGCCATTCTTGTTTCCAAACCCTAATTCTCAATCTGCTTTAGTTTAATCTTTTTAATTTTTCTGCATTTCTTAGAAGTAGAAGTCGTGGAACTCACACCACGCACTAAGTGTTTTTCTTTGAATAATTTGTTAGTTCTGAAGTAGCCAATCATTCGAAGGCCCGTGGAATACGATCTGCTATACGCTTTTTTTTCTTAGATTAGTAGTTTTTATTTGGCTGAATCCCGACCAACGACCGGAGGTTTCACCAATAATAGATTCCAAAGTATTGTTAACAGGCTAGATGGTCTAGGAAGGAAATATGACAATGAGGACCTTATAAGAAAAATCTTATGGTCACTCCCTAAAATCTGGAGGCCTAAAATCACAGCTATAGAAGAATCAAAGGATTTAGCTGCCATGAATATTGATGACTTAATAGGATCCTTAATTACTCATGAAGAGTATATTAAGAGAGAAGAAAACACTGATGATCAAAAGAAAAAAACTATAGCTTTGAAAACTGAGGTAGAAAATCTAGATGAATATGATGATTCTGAGCTTGCCTTGTTAAGTAAACATGTCAGTAAACTCCTGAAGCTCAGAAAAGATAGGAAGAAATCTAATTATCAAAGCAGGAGTAAGGAGTTCGAACATGAAGAAGTAATGATAAGAGCAGTAACAAATTATACAAAGGTAAGAGAGAACAACCAGGTAGTAGTAGCAATAGTAGCAATCAGTTAGGTTGTTTTAAGTGTAGAAAACAGGGTCATGTAAAGGCTGAGTGCCCTCAACTGAAGAGAGAAAGACCTCTCCAAGCTACCTGGAGCTGCAGTGAGGATGACACAGATGACAGTGATGATGAACAGTTTGATAACAAGGCTCTTATGGCAATTACAGATGATCCAACAGAAGACATCATTCCTATAACTGACCAGGTATTTGTCTCTGACTACTTTACAGACTCTGAAAGTGAAGTTGAATCAAACTTATTTGAAACTACTATATCTGATATTCGGTTAGAGTTTCTAAATGTTAGAAGGAGGTATTTAGAGTTAAGAAGAGATGCTGCTACTGCTGAAATAAACATAGAAAAGGTTAAAAATGAATGTGAAAAGGTTAAGCAACATAATCTTGAACTTTCACATGTCATAACTGATTTAAATGAACAAAAAGATACTCAATACAGTAAGATTAGGCGTCTGGTTATAGATAATTGGAGATTTCGTGAACAATTGAAAAGGATTTTTAGAGAAAATAAACTCTCTGAATCTCAACATTTTCACAAAGCTACAATCAGGAACTCGGATAGGCCTCAGTGTTTTAACTGTCATAAAAGTGGACACATTAGTAGGTTCTGTTCTGTTCAAAAAAAGGTATCCCAGAAAATCTGGGTGCCAAAAACCAAATGACTATTGTTGATGCAGGTTTGCTATTGAGAACTATTGGATACTTGATAGTGGATGCTTGCATCATATGACAGGTAACCAAGATCTCTTTTTAAACTTTACGTATACAAATAAAGGTACAGTCACTTTGGTGATAACAGTTCTTGCAATATCATTGGTGTTGGTAGTGTTGGAAATGGAAACGACATTGTTCTGAATAAAGTTATGCTTGTTAAAGGACTTAAACATAATCTTATTTCGATTAGTCAGCTCTGTGATAAAAAGAACAGAATTATCTTTGAAAATCTTGCCTGCTATGTTGAAAGAATTCTAGACAGCAAGATTCTGTTTACAGGAGTTAGAAAGGGAAATATTTATCTTATAGATTTTCATAAGATTGATAATTCATCTGAACTCTGTCTGCATTCTGTAAAAGGAGAAGACTAATTTTTCTGTGATAGCTGCAGTTTTAGCGGTGTCAAATAACTAATCTACCAAGGTAGACTAGATCGTATTCCACGGGGTTTCTACTAATTGACTACTCAAAGAAGCTGACAAATTACTCAGGTTTAAACACAAGTTGTGCGTGGTGTGAGTTCCACGACTTCTAATCTAACGAACAAGGAAAATAAAAGACAAAAAGTAAAAAGGTTGACTAACGAGAAGATAGACGAACTTAGATTTCGAATCCCCCTTAGATCACCAGAGCATTGGCAATCAACAGATCAGCGGTTTTCAATTCTAATTCAATCGGTTTCTATACACCACCATAACTCCTTACCCTTAGGTTTAAGACTGGCGAACGTTCGCTCTATCCGATCTAACTACCAAGATTAACTAGCCGCCCGAGTACGGTCGCCTCTCGCAATGACTTAATTAACTGGTGCAATTACTAACGATTTATGAGTTACTCTTGCAGTGGATTAACCCTAACCGGTTCCTACGAAAGGCACACTTCAATTATAAGGTTAACTGGTTGAATTGATGTTTTAAAGAGAGGTGAGCGTTCGCTTCTATCCTCAACTTAACAAGAATCTAAACTAGGTGATCAAGGAAGACAAGTTTAAGCGCCAAAGCAGGGAGATGTCTGGCGACTAACCCTAGCTTGCAAAAACCTAATCTAGGCGATCAACCAGAGAAGAAACATAAACAATCAAGAACAAAACAACCATGCAAAGAGAAACTGATTGAACTTTGAATCTAATTATCGCCGATCCGTGACCGCTTTAAAGCCCTGGGTCACTTAGGGTTCATCTAATCTAAGCTCTACAAGTTCAGTTACTCATATCAGAAACAAGAGAATCAAAGGCAACAATGAAGATCATCATACAGAGGAAGAACAGATAAGAACTGAAAAACCTAATTCTGACGACTCCCGCGAAGCTTCAATCTCCTGGGTCTTCAACTTTAAGCTCCGAGTTCTCCGAGGTGAAGGATAGCGTCACGGTCTCTCCACGGATCTTCGAACTCTCTAAACTCTATCTATCGACCCTAGAGTCGGCTGACTCTCAAAAGTCTGATTTGTGAAAATATGAATAATGATTGATTCTTCCTTTTGGGCCGCCGGGTTAAGTATTTATACTTAAACCCTAAGTCGCCGGATTCCTTCTGTTATTTTTGCCGAAAATAATGAAGTATTTTCGCCGAAAATATTCTTGCAATTGAAGACACCGCCGGCTGATTTCTCTGTACTCTATTTTTGGATCGAAGAGTTAATCAATTTCGCCGAAAATACCTTTGACTCGGCATCAGTTGGTTTGTACTATTATTTTCGCCGAAATCAATAGGGTATTTTCAGCGAAAATATCTTTGTAGTCGGGTAGGGATTTGCTTTGACTTTGATTGGCTCCTTTGATCGATTCCGGTTTGGTTCCTCGAGGTTCCAATGCCTTAGACACGTCCATGGCTACTTTATTTGACGGCGAAAACCTGTGCTAACACAAAAACACTAGAAAACCATCAAATAGACCCGAAACGGGCCAAGGTAATACAATTGGCACGAGATAGGGCAATCAATTGAATATTCGTTATTGTACCCTAAAAACAATGTCTTAAGCAAAGAAATGTCGCTTAAATGAGGCTGATAATCACGTCAAATCGAGTGTCATCACTCTGGTATAGGAAACTTGGTCATATTAGCATCAGTGCTCTAAGCAAATTAAGTAGAAAGAATCTTGTTAGAGGTCTACCTAAGCTTGATTCCAAGAAGGAATTTTTCTGTGATGCATGTGTCAAAGGAAAACATACTCACAGCTCTTTCAAAGTCAAAAGTAATATTTCAAGTTCTAGGGTGCTTGAACTCATTCATATGGAATTATTTGGTCCAGCAAATGTTATGACCATGGGAGGAAATATTACTGCTTTGTTCTTGTCGATGACTTTTCTCGGTTTTGCTGGATTTACTTACTTAGTTCAAAAGATGAAACTTTGTCAAAACTGAAAAGTTTCACTAAGAAAATTCAAAATGAATTAGACGAAAAAGTAAGGTCTATTAGGAGTGATAATGGGCTGAGTTTACTAGTGAGGAATTTAAAAATTTTTGTGATGAAAATGGTATTACTCATTACTTCTCGGCTCCTAGGACTCCTCAGCAAAATGGAGTTGCTGAGAGGAAAAACCGTACTCTTATCGAAATTGCTAGAACTCTCCTAAATGACTTTAGCTTACCTAAAAGCTTTTGGGGAGAAGCAGTGAGTACTGCCTGTTATGTAACAAACAGGGTACTCATTCGCTCAAGCTTAAAAAAGACTCCTTATGAGCTTTTAAAAGGAAGAAAACCAAACATTGGTTATTTTCATCCGTTCGGATGCAAATGCTTCATTTTAAACTCAAAGGATAATCTAGGTAAATTCGATGCAAAGTCGGATGAAGGTATTTTCTTAGGATACTCCTCTCATAGTAAAGCCTTTAGAGTTTACAATAAATGGACCTTCAAAGTTGAAGAGTCCATCAATGTGGTATTTGATGAGTCTTTGTGTGAAGATAAGTCACAGGATCTTGATGAAGACGAAATTCTATTCGAAGAAAGCTCTGTTGATCATCTGTCTAAAGAACAGAAGACAACTGCAGCAGAGCAACCTTCAAAATTGAACAAAGGAAGTTCCAGCACAAATGATACAGAACATCAGTCCATGGCACCACAACATATAGTCAAAAGGCATCCTCCATCTCAGGTAATTGGTGCTATTAATACTCGCCTTGTTACTCGTTCAAAGTCAGTTCATAGTGCTTTTGTTTCTCTCATTGAACCAAAGAACTACAAAGAGGCATTAAAAGATGAAAATTGGTCCTTGCTATGAATGATGAGGTTAATCAATTATAGAGATCAAATGTTTGGAAATTAGTTCCTAGACCTTTAGATAGGACTATTATAGGAACAAAGTGGGTTTTTTCGAAATAAAACTGATGAACATGGTAGTGTATCTAGGAATAAAGCTAGGCTTGTTGCTCAAGGATATAGTCAGGAAGAGGGAATCGATTTTTATGAAACTTTTGCACCTGTTGCCAGACTAGAAGCCATTAGAATGCTATGTGCTTTTGCCATCTTAAATGGTTTCAAACTTTATCAAATGGACGTTAAGAGTGCCTTTTTAAACGGTGATCTTAAAGAAGAAGTTTTTGTTAATCAACCTCCTGGTTTTGAAGACTCTTCTTTCCCTGATCATGTTTTTCTGCTAAACAAAGCCCTTTATGGACTAAAACAAGCTCCTAGAGCTTGGTATGACAAACTTAGCAATTTCCTGTGTGACCAAAACTTTTCTAGAGGAAGTGTTGACAGAACACTGTTCTACAAACGAAGAAGAAATGACATGCTTCTTGTGCAAGTCTATGTCGATGACATTATTTTTGGCTCAGCAAATAAGGAAATATGTGACGAGTTTAGTATTCTATGCAATCAAAATTTGAGATGAGTCTTATGGGAGAATTGAATTACTTTCTAGGACTTCAGATTCACCAATTTTCCTCTGGAACCTTCATTTCTCAGTCAAAATATTGCAGAAACATGCTCAACAAATTCAAACTCAGTTCTCTAAAATCGAGTCCTAATCCTATGAGTACTTCTGTCAAACTTGACTTGATCCTTCTGGAACTGCAGTTGATGAAAAACTATACAGGGGCATGATTGGCTCTCTACTTTATCTCACTGCAAGTCGTCCAGACATTGCTTTTAGTGTAGGAGTTTGTGCTCATTTTCAATGATGTCCTAAACTCAGTCACTTAACTGCTGTTAAGCGAATCTTTAGATATCTCTCAGGCACTATTGAACTAGGACTCTAGTATTCTGCACACTCTTCTCTTTCTCTTTTAGGATATTCTGATTCTGACTTCGCTGGAAGTCTTATTGACAGAAAGAGCACTTCCGGCACTTGCCAATTCTTAGGAGATTCTCTGATTTCTTGGTTCAGCAAGAAACAGGCTTGTGTTGCCCTATCCACTGCAGAGGCAGAGTACCTAGCTGTAGGCAGTGAATGCACACAACTTGTCTGGATGAAAGCCCAGTTAAAAGATTACGGGCTTACACTTAACATAGTTCCTCTTTTCTGTGATAATACAAGTACAATTAACATGACTAAAAACCCAATTTTTCATTCTCGAACCAAACACATCGATATTAAACACCATTTTATTCAGGATCTTGTGTCAAATAAGGAAATTGTACTTGAGTATATTCCCACAGAACACCAACTGGCCGATATCTTCACAAAATCCGTGAGCATCGATAGGTTTTCCTTTCTCCGCAGAGAACTTGGCTTAATTACTTCTTTAGATGCTCAGGATGTGGACACGAGATCTTAATTCCCTTCCTACTTTTCGTAAGGGGATATTCACCTTCTTTCTTCTTCCGCCTGACTCCTCGGCTCTTTTTTCTTATAAAAACCTTTCGGTGCTATGTTTCCTCCTCATTTCCTCACAACCTCTCTCAAGCTCTTTCCTCCCTCACATTCCTCTCAAGTTGCCTCAAGAATCATGTCTGATATCATTCGCTTTGATCCCGCTGCCTCCAACTTCATTGCAAGGCATGTCTTTGCCTCCAACTTGCTGTTCCGGGACGTGAGTCACAGAGGGCACTATCAGCTCATGACCAAGCAAAAGGAGTTGATCCCTTCCTTCTCGGTTCCTATTGATGACACATGTAAGTCATCAATCTCTCCCCTTTCCTGGGTGGAATTGGCTGGCTATCCATGTTTCGCTCAAGGGATCCTCCTAACTCCTTGGTGTATCCAGACGGAGTTTACCAGTTCTACGCCAACCTGAAGATAGATCACTCTCTGCCTCCCGGATGCTTCTCAACACACGTTGATGGGTACCTTTTCTTTGTCACTCCTGAACTTCTTCATCAGGTACTTGGTGTTCTGACTCAAGGAATACAATTGAGCTCTGAAGATGAATTTCCCATCTTCGACTTCGAGCCGAATTCTGCTGTCCAATCTCTCACAAATAATCCTACTGGTGATCATTTTCCTGAAGGAAGACCCCCAAACACCTTTCAGTTTCCTGCCAGCCTTCGTGTTCTACACTTTCTGATCACTAGGTCTTCTTCCCTCGAACTACAAACAGGGAGGTAGTCACTGCTCTTGATATCTGGATTTTGCATCATGTAGTAAATCGGCTGCAAATCAGTTATGCTCATCTTATGTTTACTCATATGTCAAGAGTTGCCACTGATTTTCACGAGGTAATCTTCCTTTTGCCCCAATCATCACCACATTGCTCTCTCGACTTGGTCTCTCCTTTCATCTCAAGCTCACTGAAGAAAATGTTGTGGTACAACTCCGAGCTCAGCATGTGCTTCGCCACATCCATTGGACGCCAGCCAGCTGGGCATTCACTTCAGGCATTGAATCAGATGAGGAGTCTGACTCTGACGGTGAAAACATTTCACCAACTCATGGTGTTCCTGGTACTCCGTGGTGTCCCTATCCAACTGCCTCTGAGTATGCTTCTGATCCGGATATAGATTTCTAGTCGTCGCGGACATTAATTGAGGGCGAGAAGGATAGAATAGAAACATTTTTTTTCTGTTTGTTGCATTTGTTGAGGGGGAGCAATTTTTTTTGCTTTGTTTTGCTTTTGTCGTTGTTGTTATCTTTCTTTTTCTGCATTTCTTCAATGTCCTTTAATGTTTCTGTGCTTCAATAAAATGTCTGCTCCTCTACACGTTTTAATAAATCTCAGCTCCTCTTAAAAGAATCAATCTCTCACCAACCAACTAAGGGGGAGATTGTTGAATTAAAATAATTGCTTTCGGTTCAAGTCTTTGATTAACAATACTACACTTGATTGAGTGTGTTGATTGTGTGTAGAAACAGATCAGCAGAAGCCACAAACGATCAGTCCAAACAAAAGCTGAAATGGAAAGCTTTGTCACCTTCCTAAACAAGCTTCAAAATCAATCCGTTCAAAAGCAAAGGATTGCTCTCCGAATCCTGCAATCAATCTAAGTCATTACCATTTCAAGAATAAGGAAATCAATTAAGAAAATTCCTTCACAACGGCTACATTCCTAAGGCTACTTAAAGAGCTGCAACAACAGGGAAGCAACTTGTCAATTCACTGAGTCTAACATCGGGGAGAGTTAGAGTGAAGGTGATCAAAATCGTGAACTTGCTTTGAGTTGTAATATAGTTCATCTTCAGTTGGGAACTGTGTGGATAGAATTATATAAGACTTCAGGGAGAAGTCTGGGTGTAATCGAGCAAGTCTCACATCAGCTGATTGAAAGGTTCGAATCATATTTCTCAAGGGTTATCCCTTGGACGTGGAGTAGGTCACACCAACCGAACCACGTTAAAAAGTCATGTGTCACTGTCCTATTTACTTGCTGCATTCAGTTTTCTTATTGTGCTTTAATCATAGTACTTGAGTCTGTCTCAAGTTGATCAGCTGGGAAGAAGGTGCTGGTTCTACAAAACAGAGCATTAGCTTCTTTCAGCACCATTCTCACATCAACCGGGCTTGTGCTTTTCTAAAAGACACTCTCTTTCGGCCCAAGCAGCAAGCCCAAGCGGAGCTGATTGTATCTCATTCCGTTTGGTGAAGTTAAGATTAACTTCTACTAGCTATCTCGGCACTCAGTTCACCCTAAACAGACCGGACAGTCGGAGAACTCGTCGGAGAAACTCAACACAATTTACGTCTTGTATTGGGCGTTTAATTATTTCCAGTTTGGTGATCTTCAATAGCATTTATGTTTATGATGTTCATTACCATGATGATGATGATCTTCTTTTAGTGTTTTCTATATGCAGCATGATTTGCATGAATACATGTTGGCTTTGTTCTATACGTCTTGCATGAATTAATAATTTTGTTTGGTTTATTTAGGGGTCGTTTTCGTACAGGTTTTGGGACCTGGATTTGGCTGAAATCCATTTCCCTCTAAATTACATGTTTTCCGGTCGATAGACAACCCAAATCCGGGGAGTTCAATTCCTGGCAGGCTTTCAAATCACCTCTGGGCAGGTTTTTAATTCCCTTTCAAACTAGAAGGGGTTGGGCGGATTTGAAGGTCCCAACCCAATTTTTTCCTATCTTGCCAAACCTACCCCCAATTTTTTTGGTTCTATTTTCTTCGAGTCCGTCTAATACCTCGAATTTGAACATTCTCCTTCTTCTCCATTGTCCCATAATCACAAAGTTTGTATGAAAATTTGTTTGAGGAGGATAATGAATAATTGTTTTTGGTGTTTGATTTATTTTTCCATTGATATAATAGATTTTCACAAACATACCTTATTTGAATATTGTTGTTTGGTAGAATATTGTTGATTTTTTTAATATTAATGTTTGGTCGAATAATGTTGATTATTTGAATATTGAGTTTGGTCGAATAAAAAATGTAAATATTTTTTTAATAATGGTGAGCTTGAATTTTTGAGTATTTTGTGTAAATAATGACATAAATGAGATACATAATGAATGTAGAGGTTGTTCGGATTGATAGGAAGGGTAGTTCAGTAATGCTAGGTGGCCCTTTCTACTCCTACTTGAGACTAGAGTCTTCGTGACTCTCTACTCACCCCGAGATTATAGTCTTCGTGACTCTTTACTCACTGATATTAGAGTCTTCGTGACTCTCTACTCACTGAGATTAGAGTCTTTGTGACTCTCTAGTCAATCTGTGGAGACTAAAATCTTTGGATTTTCTACTCCGTCGAGATTACAACTTTTGTAGTTGTCTACTCGAACCTATTGGTATTTGTTACTATAGTTGGTTGTTGTTCTATTTTTCAGTATTTAGCTGAAAGATGAGTGGACTCGAGATTCCATCTTGATTGATCTCCCACCAAGGCAGAACAGGCCAAGTTTCCGCATGCCTCGACACCGGCAGAGAAGCCTGACAAATTTTGGGGCGCCGACTTCAAGCATTGGCAACAAAAAATGTATTTCTATCTTACTAAATTGGGATTGCAGAAACACATCAAGGAGTTTGTACCGACTCAGACTGAACAGGTCCCAGAAAAAGACAAATTTCTTGCTATAGAAGCTTGGAAGCATTTTTGACTTCTTGTGCAAGAACTATATTCTCAATCACTGCAGGAAACTGGTCATTTAACCGCGGCAGTTTAGCGTTTAACAGCGGCCACGCCCACTGTTATTTATATTTAACAGCGGTCGCTGCCCGCTGTTAAACTGGCCAATGCTAAGCCAATTTAACAGCGGCCTACGGCGGCCGCGGTTAAACTCAAATATTTAACAGCGGGCTGTGGCCGCTGTTAAACTCTATCAAATTAACAGCGGCCCAGACCGCTGTTAAACTCTATCAAATTAACAGCGGCCCAGCCCGCTGTTAAAATATACCACATTTAACAGCGCCTTTTGCCCGCTGTTAAATTAAAAAATCCTACACAGCAGCAGTAGCTGCTGTGCAGCTCCTAATTTCTGGTATACAGTTTTTACGGTATTCGATATTTGAGACATTGTATTGTGTACACAATTTTATAGTTATCAAACAACTACTTCTCATTAAACAACGTCATTGTTCATAATCTAAATGTCAAAATGTACTAAGTATCAAGATAAAATAAACACACATTACTTAACTAATTTGTCCTCTACTAAGTATTAAGTATCAAGATAAAATAACACACACATACAACCTCGATAGCATCTAACTAAGCGTCGTCATCGTTACTTTCATCATCATTCTCTCCTTCACTTCTAGGAATGTCTTCATCAACTGTTGGGGTAGGAGCGCTTCCACTACATCCTCCTTGACTTTCAAACATTTTTCGCATTTCTTCCAAGTCCGGAGATAGACCAATTTGTTTGTCCAAGTGCTCCAGGATCTTTGCACCAAATGCCGTCCAACTTGGGAGGGTTGGGTTGGATGATTCCTGGGACCCAGAAGAAGAAGAGGACCCACGATACACCTGCAACAAACAATTGAATAAGCAATTTTGCAAAAAATCGACATGACCTATTCATACATTCACCTATTCTCATACTCTTCAACCTACAAAAATAACACACAATGCATTCATTCCGTCACCCATATCTACAACCTACATTCCATTTCACATTTCACATATTTACAACCTATTATCATTTCAATGCACATTTCACATTTCTACATCCTCAACTCACTTACCCTTTTAGCTTTCGCCCCAAAGCCAAGATGACGTACTCTCCCAGATTTTTCTTTCTTGTTGCATGCATTATATGCCCTTGAAACAGCATCATTCCGGCTAGTCCCTGAGTCAGTAGTGGGAACAGATTGAAACCCTTTAACGGACTCCTACATTCAATTTCACACGTGTATTAGTAATTAACAAATTCTAATGTAATTAAGTTTAAATGGTATGCTAATAAACTACTACTTCTCACACATACCACAAATGTTTCTGTAGCAGGGTTAGCACATTTTCCTGGCTCTTTCTCATAGCATCTAATAAAGAGTTCAGTTCTACTCACTTCCCTCCCCTTCTCTTTTTCCTACCAAAACAAAGAACATTATAGGCTACAATATGTACACTACTAATAGACCTACTTCCACATGCACAATTGAAACACTTATAATTTCTATAAATGAGTCGATTTACTTACCATAATTTCACGCTCCACGTTGAATGGCCTTGATCCCTTTGTATGATAGATGTATTGATTTGCTCGATTAGCGGCGTTCCTTGCACATGCATCCTACAAAACAAGAGTTATAAATAACCGTGCATAATTGCTTAACGTGATCAAATGTAGTATGTTCATTATTGTTCATCTCGTCCTTACCAAAGTTGATTGTCGCAGCCTGTACCGACAGAACATATCCCAATCCCGTTCAAATACATCATTTGGCCTCCGGGACAAGTTATACTCCAGGCCTTGAGTCGGATCACACCCAGCATGTCTCCATAGTCGACCCCTACGTTCCCTCCACTTGACGCCTAGGTTTCGCATGACAAACTCTTCTATCCTCGCATCATCATTGTCATCCCAAGTGAAGTTGCGCTGTCATTTCACAATAAACATTTAAGACAATGAAATAATTAATAAATTTAACAAGATTTGAGAAACTCATACCCGGATGAAAGTTCCCCATATATGATTTTTGTCACACTCTGGGACTTGTGACCACTCATCAACACCATATAAGCATTATAATATACTCATAACACACAAATATACATAAGTTATATATCATAGAAGAATTCTTATATACTATAACAAATTTTATCAAAATTTGAAGTGAACTAGTCATTTGAACTCTAGGCAATCAAACTCTTGAATTCACACAACAATGTACAACATCGCAATTTAATTATCATGGTATTGAATCCAAAATTCATGCACTAGCTAATTATGATGTACGAAATTACAACAAAAATGAGATAAAATTGTGTACCTTAATTCGGCAACTTCAAATTCTTTCACTCGTTGATCAGTTTGCAACTCCTAATTGTACTCCAAACGGACAATGAAGTTCTTTATATTCACATAACACCAAAGAAATAGATAATTTCATAAGTAAAATGAACTCCATAAACCTAAACGAAACCTCCATAAATCACATTTCTAAACAAAATCGTACAATAAAATGATTCAAATTCGTGCATAATTGCTGAAATTTTGAAAACCCCCCAATTTTCAAATTAGGGTTCATCTAAACATGTTCAAAACTCATCATTTCTCACAATCCATCAATTATAGACTAGGTTTTCTTACTCTAAACAACACTTCTAACTTAATCAATACCACAAAACATCATTACCCGATTCAATTAACTAAACCTAAAACCTAGAAATTAGGTCTGAAAATTTGAGAAGTTTAACCAAGTAATACCTGCAAACAGTGACAGAGGCGGCGGCGGCAGGTCTAGGAGGTCGGCGGCGGGGCGGGAGGTCGGCGACAGGCGGGAGGTCGGCGGCAGGCGGGAGGTCGGGGCGGGGCGTTCGACAATCGCGAGAGAAGATGAGTGAAGATGATGAATGAAGAAGATAGGACTGTCTATCCCGGATCCTCTGCTGATATATATAAATTAATTTAACAGCAAAAGTGGCCGCTGTTAAATTATTTAATTTAACAGTGGCTGCTGGCCGCTGTTAAAGTTACCGCTCCTAAACAGATTTAACAGCGGCCCGCGTCTGGCCACTGTTAAACCGTCGCCGTTAAATCGGCAGTTTCCTGTAGTGAATGGGTTGGCTGATACGCTATATAATGTACATGCCCCCTCGCCACTTCCAGAGAGTTGTGAGAGGTGTTAGATACAAAGTACAGGGCCAAAGATGCCATCCTAAGAAGTTTGTTGCAGCGAAATTTCTTGACTACAAAATGGTTGACTCCAAACCAGTTGTAGAGCAAGTTGATGAGCTTCAAGTAATAATTCATGAACTTCACAATGAAGGAATGCAATCAATGAAACATTTCAGGTTGCTGCCTTCCTTGACAAGTTGACTCCTAGATGGCACTTGTTCAGAAATTACTTGAAACTCAAAAGCAAAGAGATGACGCTTGAGGATCTAATTGTCCGCTTGAGAATTGAAGAGGACAATCAGCTGGCGGCACACAATGTTCAAGTGGCGAACATTGTGGAGTCCTCTTCCAAGAAGAGGAAGAGGAATTCAGGTGGAGTGAGTGGTTCTGGGACCAAGACCCAGAAGAACACGAAGAAGCAAAAGTTCCTTGGAAGTTGCTACAACTGTTGCAAGACGGGACACCGGGCTTCTGAGTGTAAGGCCCCTAAGAAGCTGAACAAGGGAAAGGGTCAAGCAAACATGGTGGAAGACGATATCGATGTGTTTTCTCTGAGCGCAACATGGTGGGTAATCCAAGGGAGTGGTGGATTGACTCCGGAGCTACCCGCCATGTATGTGCTGTAAAGGAGATGTTCTCATCATATGCCTCTTCTGATGCCGTTGAGAAGCTGTACATGGGGAACTCTTCAACCGCTCACGTTGAAGGTTCTGGGAAGATTTGTCTGAAGATGACTTCGGGCAAGGCTGTCACACTCAACAGCGTGCTTCATGTGCCTGAAATCCGCAAGAACTTGGTCTCCACTGCGCTCTTGGTCAAGCATGGATTTAAGGTTGTGTTTGTTTCTGATAAAGTTGTAATAAGTATGAATGACATGTTTGCCGGGAAAGGTTATCTATGTGATGGCCTTTCAAACTCAACGTAATGACCATCAATAAAAATGATGCATCATCTTCCTCTTACTTACTTGAGTCACCCACTTTGTGGCATGCCCGTTTGGGACACGTGAATTACAAATCTTTACAGAAAATGATGAAGATGGAGATACTAACTAAATCTGAGTGCATTAAGTCAAAATGTCAAGTATGTGTAGAATCAAAGTTCACGAAGCATCCTATAACTCCGTTGAAAGGAATTTGGAGCCGTTAGACTTAATTCACACAAACATTTGTGACATGAAATCTACACCTTATCGCGGTGGGAAAAAGTATTTCACAACTTTTATCAATGATAGTACACGATATTATTATGTGTACTTGCTTAACAACAAAGATGAGACAATTGGTGCTTTTAAACAGTATAAATCGGAAGTTGAGAATCAACTTAACAAAAAGATCAAAATGATATGAAGTGATCGATGTGGTGAATATGAATTCCCATTTCAAGAATTGTGCCAAGAGAGTGGAATAATTCACCAGATGACGACTCCTTATAATCCACAACAAAATGGAGTTGCTGAAAGAAAAAATCGCACATTAAAAGAAATGATGAATGTGTTGCTCATAAATTCTGGTCTTCCACAGAATTTGTGGGGGGAGGCTATTTTGACATCCACCCAGATACTCAATAGAGTGCCTTATAGCATGACACAAACCATTCCATACGAAAAATGGAAAGGGCGTAAACCTAGCTTGAAATATTTCAGGTGTCTAGCTAAAGTGCAAGTTCCTAAACTGAAACAGGTTAGGATAGGACCAAAAACTATTGATTGTATCTTTATTCGGTATGCTAATACTGGTAAAGCATATCAATTTCTGGTCCACAAGTCGGATGTTCCCGACATTAATTCTAATATGATACTAGAATCGGATAATAGAGTTCTTTGAGAACATATTTCCTTACAAGAATGTAAGTAAAAGTGTTGGTGAGAGCTCCAAGCAACCTCGAGATACGACTATGGATGTTGTACCTGAGGTGGAAGACACAACAATGGATGTTGTACCTCATGTAGACGACCTATGACAGAGTAACGTCAGAGGGTCCCTACATCTTTTGGCCTGATATTCTGACTTTCTTGTTAGAAAATGAGCCTCAAACTTATAAGGACGCAATGAGCTCTTCTGAATCTCATTATTGGAAAGAGGCGGTCAATAGTGAAATAGAGTCCATTTTGCATAACCATACATGGGAGTTGGTAAATCTTCCTCCATGAAACAAACCCCTTGGTTATAAATGGATCTTGAAACGAAAGTTGAAAGATGATGGTACTATTGACAAGTATAAAGTGAGACTAGTGGTCAAAGGGTTTAGACAAAAATAAGGTCTTGACTTTTTTCACACTTACTCACTAGTCACAAGAATTACATCGATTCAATTGTTAATTGCTTTGGCGGCTGTGTATGGTCTTCAAATCCATCAAATGGATGTTAAAACCTCATTTCTTAACGGCGACTTGAGGAAGAGATCTACATGGAACAACCCGAAGGGTTTGTCATTCCAGGACAAGAACACAAAGTGTGTCGCTTGGTCGAGTCTTTTTATGGACTTAAACAAGCTCCTAAACAATGGCACGCGAAATTTGACGCAGTCATGTTGTTAAATGGATTCAAGATTAATGAGTGTGATAGATGTGTGTACATTAAGGGCACTCCTAATCATGAAGTCATTGTTTGTTTGTTTGTATGTGAATGACATGTTGACAATGAGTAAATAGATTATTGACATTAAGTCTACGAAATGAATGCTTTCAAAGGCGTTTGATATAAAAGACTTGGGGTAGCTGATTTTATTCTAGGAATTAAAATCTATAAGACTCCTCAAGGTCTAGCTCTATCAATCTCACTATATTGACAAGGTACTTGATAAGTTCAAGTATATGGAGTTCAAAGAAGTGAAGACGCTGATAGACGTGAACATTGCTCTTGCAAAGAACAACAGTGCAAGTGAAGCGCAAACGGATTATGCTCAAGTGTTAGGCTGTCTGATGCACATCATGAATTGTACTAGACCAGATATTGCATGTGCAGTAAGTAAGTTAAGTCGTTACACGAGCAATCTGAATGCAACTCAATTGATGGCAATGAGACGTGTTTTGGGGTAATTAAAGCACACCCAGAACTTTGCTTTGCATTACACTAGGTATCCGTCTTTGCTTGAAGGATATTGTGATGCGAACTGGATTACCAGTTCAACCGAAAGCAAGTCCACGAGTGGATATTGTTTACAGTTGGTGGGGGAGTAGTATCTTGGAAATCCTCCAAGTAAACCTGCATAGCCCGTTCCACAATGGAATCTGAATTCATTGCATTTGACAAAGCTGGTAAGGAAGCCGAATGGCTTCAGAATTTCTTGGAAGATATTCCATTTTGTCCCAAGCCGTTATCACCACTAAGTATACATTGTGATAGTCAAGTGGCAATTGGACGGCAGAAAGTGTTATGTACAATGGTAAATCTCGTCACATTCGTCGACGACATAACACAGTTAGACAACTACTCTCTAGTGGTGTTATCTCAATTTGTTATGTGAAATCAAAGGATAACATGTCGGATCCGCTTACAAAATGCCTAACTAGAGATGTAGTTGAGAAGTCATCGAAGGGAATGAGATTATGGCCAATGACATAATCAACATGACAGAAACTCTACCTAGTTGACTGGAGATCCCAAGGTCTAGGTTCAAGGAGAAAACAAAGTTGTGATTGATGGTCTGACATTGTCAAAATTTCTCAACCCATTATCATGATGAGACAATGTTTAACAATAAGGGTAAGCCTATAATGAAAGGCGTTTAATGGTTTCTAAGTTTGACCTAGAGTTGGTCAAATGAAGTATTTACGAATAAACATTTAGAAATCACATATGTGAGTGTGAAGTGGAGCCGATTCAAGGAGAACTAACGTAGGCCAAGTTATCTACGCACTCATGAGACCAGGCGGTGTCCAGGGCTAAAACGAACACAACAATGAGAATCAATGGACGATTAAGGATTAGCTGTGTGACATACGTTGTCTTAGTATACACTTAAAGTCTACGGTTCAAAGATATCAAATATACCGATGGACGAGTATACTCGATGTATGTTCACTACGAAAAGTTCAAAAGGAAACCTACTTATTTAGATGCAACTAATTCTTGCGAGCAAATCACACAGTTTTTGCATAGTTTTTAAAACTTAGCATTCTCCATTCATGTGGGGGATTGTTAAGGATTTGAAGTGTGAATGAAGGAATGAGCTAAGGGGTATTTAATACCACATAGCTTAGTGATGAGAAAGTGGAGCTAGATATAAGAGTTAAAGTCCACTAAGGTTGGTAAAAGGGTTGAGGTGGTGATGGGCCCTCGCGCCATCGTTGTCACCTCGCCTCGGATTCGGATTCGGATTAGGATTTGGTCAAAATATTTGATTTGATTCAATTCTTTTGCTATCCGACGGATTTGGTTTGACCGAAAAGTTATCCAGAATCTGCGGTTTAAACCCAAACTAGAATCGGGTCTTAAACCGGTTCAGACGTGAACCGACGTGTCTGTTCGGTTCAAACCACCCAACTGATTTTTTCCCTCTCTAAACTTATTCTCTGTACAAAAAAGCTTTCCGCATTCATTCTTTCAAAGAAATTGAAATCGAGTCGTGTGGTTTGTACTGTTTGTTATGTTCGTCGGTCACTTGCGTTTGAAGCATTGCTACGCTTGTGAGGTAAATCCGTTTTATCCTGGGAGAATTGATTCCGCTAACCATGGGTGACGTAGAGGGGAATGACAATTCTTAAGGACAAATCGTGAAGTCTATTGACTCGGATTAGTCCTTGTGTCTATGCAAGCTTGCTTTGATTTCTTGTTTTGCAGTTTACGGCTCCACAATCATTTTGGGCAGAGGAATTTACATCCTAGATTATCAAGCCTTATAAGTAGATTATCCTTAATTGTGACGACTTAGCTAAACTAGGGGTAAAACATGCAACATGAGAAATGTGTTGTAAATCGCAAATTCTGCCTAGCAACATCAATGATAACATATGTATCTATTTAATTATCTAGACTGAGTGGAAGGAAATATGATAGGTCTTCAAAAGGCTATTTTATACATGGATGGAGAAGAATCCAACTCTTTATGGGGTCTTATTTTGCTTGATTTTTGGCCTTGAGGGGAGGGAGATTATGGATGCACCATGACTCCTCAAATGTAAACCAAATTCAAGATTATTTTGAGTAAAAGGTATAAATCATACATATATTGTGAGGGAAACATGCATTGTGTTAATTATTAGCTATTCATACTCATAAATTGTTTTTCTAATCGGGCTTTTGTGACTATGTACAATTTTTTAGAATTTCTTAACAACGCTTGATTGTGGAGAGTTATGGTGACAAGAAGGTGGATGCAGATGCTCTGATTGCCAAAATCAAAGAAGATGAAGCGATGAAGCTAGCTTGTAGCCACATATAGCAGTTTTGTATAGCTTCTTTCTGCCTTTGACTTTGTATTTAGTTTAAAAACTCTTGCATTGGGCTTAATACTTTTGATGAATGGAGACGACTCTTATTCATTAAAAATGATAGCTTCTTTATATATGAGTTTAAAAAAATGACAATAAGCTTGCAGTCCGCGTTTTACTAACGCACCCGTATTTTTAATATAAATGGACAATTATGTCCTTGCGGTCCGTATTTACTAACGTAGTCCATTTTTACTAATATAGTCTGTGTTTACTAACGCAGTCCGTTGTTTACTAACGCAATCCGTTTTAACGCAGTCCCTTTTTACTAACGCATTCCGTTTTTTACTAACGTAGTCCATTTTTACTAACTTAGTCCGTTATTTACTAGCGCAGTCCATTTTTACTAGTGCTGCTCATTTTTTACTAATGTAGTCCATTTTTACTAACCCAGTCCATTTTTACTAACACAGTCCATTTTTTGCTAACGTAGTCCGCTTTTTACTAACGTAGTCCATTTTTACTAACGCATTCCGTTTATTAATTACATAATTTCTTAGCAATAATTTCTCTCAAAATTATTAATTTTAAGAAGTATATGATTTTTAATCATTATTATAATTAATTTATTTGAATTTTTATAAATTTCCATCAAATATTTTAGACATATATAATTTTGCATCATTATTACTAATTTATTTAGAAATTTATAATTTTTCATCAGCAATAATTTTTATTAATCACTAATTTAATTTCAACATTTATTTTTTTATCAGTATTTTTATCAATATTATTAATTTATTTTAAATGTTTAAAGTGCTACTTATATTTTTATGCCGTTTTTTGAATATATTATGAATAAGGATATTCATTAAAAACTTACTACGTTAGTAAAAAATGGATTGCGTTAGTAAAAAATGGATTGCGTTAGTAAAAAATGTACTGCGTTAGTAAAAAACGGACTGCGTTAGTAAAAATGGACTGCGTTAGTAAAAAATGGAATGCGTTAGTAAAAATGGACCGCGTTAGTAAAAAACGGGTTGCGTTAGTAAAAATGGACTGCAAGGGTATAATTATCTATTTATTGAAAATACGGACTGCGTACAATAAAACACGAATGGCAAATAGCAACCCGCTATAATACTTAGCCAAAAACAAAAGGCAGAAGTGTAATATCTATTCATCAAGTGTGTAAAGAAAAATTAAGGAACATTACAAACTTATAGTTTTGACTTAAGCCAAAACTGGAATGATAATAACAATTCACCAATGTATATATTATTATTACAATGAAGGAAAACAAAATATTAAAAAAAAAAACAAATTTAGTTGTTAATAAATAATAAGTGAAGTTTATTTTCTATTTTCCCCTTTATTTTATATAAATTTCTCATCATCACATCACATGGTCACTTCACCCATTTCATCATTTCTTTCTTACGAATAATAACACCAACATTAAGATTACAAATGAGAAATATGTAAAATAGAAACAAATAAGAAAGATGACTACACCCCTCTCTTAATTTCCTACAATTTAAGAGTCACATCTCCAGCCTTTCCCTCCTTTCTATATAATACCAAAGGGCTGTTGCAGATGATGCTACCTCACTCAATTAGTCTGCGTCAACCGCTTGTATGCAACATAACCATTTTTTCTACACATTATTATTATTATTATTATTATATTAAAACATTAAACTATTGAATACATATATAGTACTACTAATTAAGAGTTTTTAGGCTCTCAATGAATGAAGTTATTAAAAGCGAGAACTTACAGACTGAGGTTTGCCAAGGGTGGAAGATTGTTGTTGTTGTCGTCTATTCTTAGTGGCATTGCGTTTAGTCGCTGGAGAGTCAGGGTTGGCAGCAGATGACTTCTTATCATTTCTGGCCTTGTTAAATATCACTGTAAATCCTTCTGCTGATGATGGGTCATTCACATCCCACTCTCCAAACTTTGGTAATGGACGCCCACCATTTTGATCCTGCAAACCCGTCCCATGCAACTAAATAAATTTATATGTTTCAAACATATTCACATATTATATTAATACACATTTATATAAATGTGTATATCACCAACACACAATTATGCACATGCATATGTACGATTTATAACGTATAGACATCATAAATTTTGTTAATGCACGAAAATATTCATTATGAAATCTATTAGAATACGACGAAAACAACAACTCTGTATTAAAAAAAAAAAAAAAAGACAAAGTTATAACATACCCCCATGGGTATGAACGAGAGAGGGAAAGAGAGAAAAAACGGCCGCCGGTGAGGGTGAAGGTGGTGGCCGTCTCCTCCTAAGCCTTTGGGGGGGATTGATGAAGACGGTTGTTGACGATTAGGAATTCTCCGGGGAAGAAGCAAAGACTAATTTTAATAACAATAAAAGGAAACTTTGGGGAAAACAAGAAAGAGAGGCCAAAAGAAACAAAGAAGAAAGTAAAGAAAAGGAGAAAATAGAGGAAGCAGAAAGATCGTTGTTCTACGAAAATTAAGGAGAGGAAAACAAAACAAAACAAAAATTCAGCGAAAATAGAGCCAAAATGATAACTTAATCACAAAATTTCCACAACATTTCTATTCAGCACCTTAATTTCACTTTTTTTTTTTTTTGACGTAGTATTTAAACAAATTTTTCTACCCAAATCTTTTTGTTTTTCTACGTACTATTATCAGTTTCACATGCCAACAAAAGCTAATTTTCAGTTTTGAATTTCTACGGAGAGCTTCTCAACTTTTGTATGCACATGCATCATATCTTTTATGAGTTAATAGAATTTTGGGTTGGTTACTTAAATGGTCACTGAACTTTGGCCGAATAACCTAGTGATCATTAAACTTCAAAAAAATTCCTAGCCATCACTGAACTTTGGTCAATTATCCTAGAGGTCACTGTTAGCTACGAACATCCATATTTATTTTTGTCCGACTATGTGGAATCGCCACATTATTTGCCACGTCATTAAAAATCCATATCATGTCTTTTCTACCCAAACTCAAACACCAAATTCTATTACCCAATCCATTCTCAAAACCAAAATCAATCCTCCTCCCCCCTCTTTCCTCCACCCTCCAGAAACAGTCCAAACTAGGGCTGTATACGAGCCGAGCTGCTCGCGAGCGGCTCAGACTCGGGCTCATTTTTTTTCAAAAAAAGCTCGTTCGTAAGATCGGCTCGTCGTAAGCGAGCTAGCTCATGAACAGGCTCGTCACCTAAATGAGCCGAGCTCGAGCCAGTACGTTGGTCGGCTCGGCAGGCTCGTGAGCCAACTCGATTCGTTAGCTCGTTAAGCCAAGCTCGCGAGCTGGCTCGATTGTAACTCATATAATCCTAATACCTAAATGGTGATGAAATAATAAACCCTAAGAGTATAATATACTGATACCCTAAAAGAAGTAATACGGTAATTACTAATTACCCTAATGGCTAATATACCCTAGAATTACTCTAATCCCCACCCCGTGAGTCACAAGCTGACGTGACCCTGGTCACCAAGGCCGGCGTGGACACGCCACCACGGACACCCGACCAGGAAAACTCCACGAGAGCGCCAGACAAGGAGAATTTAATGGCCGTTCGGCCTAGAGACTTGAAGCCGAGCGAGGACTACACCGGCCCCAGGCCTACACCGGCACCACCTCCGGAGCCTTGGAGAGACAAAGCTCCAAGGTCAGGCCCCAGGCCAAGCCGAGAGCCAAGTCCAGCCCCGAGCCGAGGGCCACCACCAGGCCCTGACCTGATTCCCACGAGCCCTGAAGGTACTGACCACTCCTGGGATCCTCCAGAGACATTCTTGGAGCACATGAAACAAAGGACCCATGAGTGCCTGGCCAGAAAAGCGTGGTACCCGAAGATTGACCCCGGAACGAGCCCCGGACGAGCCCAGGTGCTCCAATGGAGCTCAAGACCAATTGTCACGAGCCCTGGACCATTCACCACCCCTGAAAGCCTCCTGTGGACGTTACTGAAGAGCTGCTCGAAGCAGAACTCAAAAGGCCTGGACAGAACTGAAGAAGGCCGAGAGCTAAACCCGACACCCGAGCCGAGCCCTTGCCCGATGCCGCAGAGAAGCACTTTTGGCCGAGCCTACAATTGGCCCCTGCCTTTTGGGAAATTCCAACTGTCCTAGATGGCTTGAAGGCTCAGGAGCACCCTCCAACAAACGGAGCTCAATTTGGAGAAGTATCGAAGGAGATAGAGCTAGGCCAAGCCCTAGTAGAGCGTGGATGGAGCACCCAAGAGTACCCTTCGGATGCTGACCCGAGGAAGCCTATGCAAGGAGCTGTGATCAGGCCACCACCTGAGCCTGATCCAAGAAGAGAGGATCAAGGAGAATCCAACCTTGGAGGAGAGCCAAGAGTTCAGCCCATGACTAAGAAGCTACGGGCCAGAACTAAAGTGAACAAGGGCCAAACCCGGATTTCTGGACAGATTCCTAGTCCGACAAGGATTGACGAATATGGGCTACTTGGAGACAGAATTTGGACTGATGTCCAACATGAAAGTTGTAGCCCATGGAGTCTACTACGGATCTGCAAAAGATCAGAATTTTAGGAATTTGTTTAGTATTTATTCGGCCAATAATTTCAGAACCCGTTTAGACTGTTTTTAGGGAAACTTGGCTCCCAAGTTAGGAGTTCTTGTCTAAGTAGGATTATTTTCCTTGTAGGAATAGAGTTCCGAATTTCAGTCCTTTTTAGGACTCTTTTTGTATTCTTTATTAGTTTTATTAGCTATTTCGTAGGAGGAAAAGGAGAGCCTGTTCTCCCTTCCTCACCTATAAAAAGAGGCGTCTAGCCTCATTGTAAACATCAACTTTGAAAGAAATAAACACTCAAAACTTCGGTTTTCTTCTTGCATTATTATGCAATTCTCTGTTCGACCATCATGGAATTGATCGTCGTCTAGACCGGTTTATCATCAAAGGCATTCATCCTTTGTTTGTGGCACCGAATTCGACCGAACACTTGGGGTTCCTAAGTCGTTACTTAGTGGATTTCAAGGTTCTCCGCGGTTTCATTAGTTAGGTTCTCGTGGGGCTGATAATATAGTTTTGGGTGTTGAGTCGATCCCTTCCTGGAGAAGGCGGTTCGCATCAGCTGGTATCAGAGCACGGTTCAACTCTTGGACCACATCTATCCCAGTTTCCAGGTTCATCTTGGATTCATATCCTTTACTTTTTGTTCTTAGAAAATTGTTTAGAAAATCTTCATCTATTTTAGTTCTTCTATTCGAGTCTTTCAATTGTAAGGCAAGAAAATATTGGTGGCCGACCAAGCTATCAAAGAAAAATACACAAAAGAAGAGTAGAAAAAAAAAAAAAAGCAAGGCCACCCTTGCCAAGTTATTTTCTTAGTTGTTACCTAGTTGGATTAGAACTTGATTCTTTTATCCTTTTCCTAGTTGGTTTAGGATTAGTCTACATATTCTTTTCCTAGTAGATCTAGGGTTTGTCTTGTAGAAGGATTGGTTCTTGTGTCCACTAATCATGACAGATGAGTGGCTCACTGCTATGGAGGCACACACGGCTGCCTTGGCTCAGAGCATCACCCGACTCAACGAGCAACTCGGCGCCCCTAATGGAGATGGCCCTCAATGGCCAAGTAGGAATTTGCAAGAGGTCGACGACGATGTGAGCAGCTTGAAGCTCAATGTACCCAAATTTGCTGGAAAGGCAAATCCTGACGAGTACATTGATTGGGAGGAGAGCATGGAGGACTTCTTTGATTGCCATAATTATTCCGAAAGGAAAAAGGTAACCCTAGCCACAATCGAGTTTACTGACTATGCTGCTTTGTGGTGGGCTCAGCTCAGGGATCAAATCAGGAGAGACGAAGAGGACCCCGTCCTTAGTTGGAGGAGTCTTAAGAGGAAATGAGGAGAAAATTCGTGCCCAGCACTAGGCTCAGCGCCTGGCCAGCACCAGCCCAACACCGAGTGCCCAGCACCAGCCGAGCGCCAGCACCAGCACTAGCCCAGCCCCAGCACTAGCCCAGCGCCCAGCACTAGCACCAGCGCCAGCACCGGCCCAGCGCCCAGCGCTAGCACCAGCACCAGCACTAGCGCCAGTACCGGCTCAGCGCCCAGCACTAGCACCAGCACCAGCACTAGCCCCGGCGCCCCAGCGCCCAGCGCCCCAGCACCCGAGCGCCCAGCGCCCAGCGTCCGAGCGCCCAGCACCGGCGCCCCAGTGCCTAGCCCCGGCGCCCCAGCGCCGCCCCGGCGCCGACCAGCCACCGACGCCCGACCGGCGCCCAGCGCCCGACCAGCCACCAGCGTCCGACCGGCGCCCAGCGCCCGACCAGCCACCAGCGCCCACCGCCCCCAGCCCCGGCCCGACCAGCCCCGGCGCCCGACCAGCCCCGGCGCCCGACCAGCGCCCGACGCCCAAGCCCGGAGCCCCCATACCAGCCCCGGTATGGCCCGAAGACTCAGGCCCGAGCCCCGAGCACCCGTACCAGCCCCGGTGCGGCCCGAACACCCCTGGAGTGCCAATAAAGCACCAGGTCAAGTCCTATACTCCTCTGTGATTATTTTTATTATTCCTAAAGGATTACCAGGTACGGATTCGAGGACGAATCCTTTTCAAGAAGAGGGGAATGACGTGACCCTGGTCACCAAGGCCGGCGTGGACACGCCACCACGGACACCCGACCAGGAAAACTCGACGAGAGCGCTAGACAAGGAGAATTTAATGGCCGTTCGGCCTAGAGACTTGAAGCCGAGCGAGGACTACACCGGCCCTAAGCCTACACCGGCACCACCTCCGGAGCCTTGGAGAGACAAAGCTCCAAGGTCAGGCCCCAGGCCAAGCCGAGAGCCAAGTCCAGCCCCGAGCCGAGGGCCACCACCAGGCCCTGACCTGATTCCCACGAGCCCTGAAGGTACTGACCACTCCTGGGATCCTCCAGAGACATTCTTGGAGCACAGGAAACAAAGGACCCAAGAGTACTTGGCCATAAAAGCATGGTACCCGAAGATTGACCCGGAACGAGCCCCGGACGAGCCCAGGTGCTCCAATGGAGCTCAAGACCAATTGTCACGAGCCCTGGACCATTCACCACCCCTGAAAGCCTCCTGTGGACGTTACTGAAGAGCTGCTCGAAGCAGAACTCAAAAGGCCTGGACAGAACTGAAGAAGGCCGAGAGCTAAACCCGACACCCGAGCCGAGCCCTTGCCCGGATGCCGCAGAGAAGCACTTTTGGCCGAGCCTACAATTGGCCCCTGCCTTTTGGGAAATTCCAACTGTCCTAGATGGCTTGAAGGCTCAGGAGCACCCTCCAACAAACGGAGCTCAATTTGGAGAAGTATCGAAGGAGATAGAGCTAGGCCAAGCCCTAGTAGAGCGTGGATGGAGCACCCAAGAGTACCCTTCGGATGCTGACCCGAGGAAGCCTATGCAAGGAGCTGTGATCAGGCCACCACCTGAGCCTGATCCAAGAAGAGAGGATCAAGGAGAATCCAACCTTGGAGGAGAGCCAAGAGTTCAGCCCATGACTAAGAAGCTACGGGCCAGAACTAAAGTGAACAAGGGCCAAACCCGGATTTCTGGACAGATTCCTAGTCCGCAAGGATTGACGAATATGGGCTACTTGGAGACAGAATTTGGACTGATGTCCAACATGAAAGTTGTAGCCCCATGGAGTCTACTACGGATCTGCAAAAGATCAGAATTTTAGGAATTTGTTTAGTATTTATTCGGCCAATAATTCCAGAACCCGTTTAGACTGTTTTTAGGGAAACTTGGCTCCCAAGTTAGGAGTTCTTGTCTAAGTAGGATTATTTTCCTTGTAGGAATAGAGTTCCGAATTTCAGTCCTTTTTAGGACTCTTTTTGTATTCTTTATTAGTTTTATTAGCTATTTCGTAGGAGGAAAAGGAGACCTGTTCTCCCTTCCTCACCTATAAATAGAGGCGTCTAGCCTCATTGTAAACATCAACTTTGAAAGAAATAAACACTCAAAACTTCGGTTTTCTTCTTGCATTATTATGCAATTCTCTGTTCGACCATCATGGAATTGATCGTCGTCTAGACCGGTTTATCATCAAAGGCATTCATCCTTTGTTTGTGGCACCGAATTCGACCGAACACTTGGGGTTCCTAAGTCGTTACTTAGTAGATTTCAAGGTTCTCCGCGGTTTCATTAGTTAGGTTCTCGTGGGGCTGATAATATAGTTTTGGGTGTTGAGTCGATCCCTTCCTGGAGAAGGCGGTTCGCATCAGCTGGTATCAGAGCACGGTTCAACTCTTGGACCACATCTATCCCAGTTTCCAGGTTCTTCTTGGATTCATATCCTTTACTTTTTGTTCTTAGAAAATTGTTTAGAAAATCTTCATCTATTTTAGTTCTTCTATTCGAGTCTTTCAATTGTAAGGCAAGAAAATATTGGTGGCCGACCAAGCTATCAAAGAAAAATACACAAAAGAAGATTAGAAAAAAAAAAAAGCAAGGCCACTCTTGCCAAGTTATTTTCTTAGTTGTTACCTAGTTGGATTAGAACTTGATTCTTTTATCCTTTTCCTAGTTGGTTTAGGATTTTAGTCTACATATTCTTTTCCTAGTAGATCTAGGGTTTGTCTTGTAGAAGGATTGGTTCTTGTGTCCACTAATCATGACAGATGAGTGGCTCACTGCTATGGAGGCACACACGGCTGCCTTGGCTCAGAGCATCACCCGACTCAACGAGCAACTCGGCGCCCCTAATGGAGATGGCCCTCAATGGCCAAGTAGGAATTTGCAAGAGGTCGACGACGATGTGAGCAGCTTGAAGCTCAATGTACCCAAATTTGCTGGCAAGGCAAATCCTGACGAGTACATTGATTGGGAGGAGAGCATGGAGGACTTCTTTGATTTCCATAATTATTCCGAAAGGAAAAAGGTAACCCTAGCCACAATCGAGTTTACTGACTATGCTGCTTTGTGGTGGGCTCAGCTCAGGGATCAAATCAGGAGAGACGAAGAGGACCCCGTCCTTAGTTGGAGGAGTCTTAAGAGGAAGATGAGGAGAAAATTCGTGCCCAGCACTAGGTCCAGCACTAGGCTCAGCGCCTGGCCAGCACCAGCCCAACACCGAGTGCCCAGCACCAGCCGAGCGCCAGCACCAGCACTACGGCCCAGCGCACCAGCACTAGCACCGGCCCAGCGCCCAGCGCTAGCACCAGCACCAGCACTAGCGCCAATACCGGCTCAGCGCCCAGCGCTAGCACCAGCACCAGCACTAGCCCCGGCGCCCCAGCGCCCAGCACCCGAGCGCCCAGCGCCCAGCGTCCGAGCGCCCAGCACCGGCGCCCGAGTGCCTAGCCCCGGCGCCCCAGCGCCTGCCCCCGGCGCCCGACCAGCCACCGACGCCCGACCGGCGCCCAGTGCCCGACCAGCCACCAGCGTCCGATCGGCGCCCAGCGCTCGACCAGCCACCAGCGCCCGACCGGCGCCCAGCGCCCGAGCAGCCCCTGGCGCCCGACCAGCGCCCGGCGCCCGACCAGCGCCCGACGCCCAAGCCCGGAGCCCCCATACCAGCCCCGGTATGGCCCGAAGACCTCAGGCCCGAGCCCCGAGCACCCGTACCAGCCCCGGTGCGGCCCGAACACCCCTGGAGTGCCAATAAAGCACCAGGTCAAGTCCTATATTCCCCTGTGATTATTTTTATTATTCCTAAAGGATTACAGGTACGGATTCGAGGACGAATCCTTTTCAAGAAGAGGGGAATGACGTGACCCTGGTCACCAAGGCCGGCGTGGACACGCCACCACGGACACCCGACCAGGAAAACTCGACGAGAGCGCTAGACAAGGAGAATTTAATGGCCGTTCGGCCTAGAGACTTGAAGCCGACGAGGACTACACCGGCCCCAGGCCTACACCGGCACCACCTCCGGAGCCTTGGAGAGACAAAGCTCCAAGGTCAGGCCCCAGGCCAAGCCGAGAGCCAAGTCCAGCCCCGAGCCGAGGGCCACCACCAGGCCCTGACCTGATTCCCACGAGCCCTGAAGGTACTGACCACTCCTGGGATCCTCCAGAGACATTCTTGGAGCACAGGAAACAAAGGACCCAAGAGTGCCTGGCCATAAAAGCATGGTACCCGAAGATTGACCCCGGAACGAGCCCCGGACGAGCCCAGGTGCTCCAATGGAGCTCAAGACCAATTGTCACGAGCCCTGGACCATTCACCACCCCTGAAAGCCTCCTGTGGACGTTACTGAAGAGCTGCTCGAAGCAGAACTCAAAAGGCCTGGACAGAACTGAAGAAGGCCGAGAGCTAAACCCGATACCCGAGCCGAGCCCTTGCCCGGATGCCGCAGAGAAGCACTTTTGGCCGAGCCTACAATTGGCCCCTGACTTTTGGGAAATTCCAACTGTCCTAGATGGCTTGAAGGCTCAGGAGCACCCTCCAACAAATGGAGCTCAATTTGGAGAAGTATCGAAGGAGATAGAGCTAGGCCAAGCCCTAGTAGAGCGTGGATGGAGCACCCAAGAGTACCCTTCGGATGCTGACCCGAGGAAGCCTATGCAAGGAGCTGTGATCAGGCCACCACCTGAGCCTGATCCAAGAAGAGAGGATCAAGGAGAATCCAACCTTGGAGGAGAGCCAAGAGTTCAGCCCATGACTAAGAAGCTACGGGCCAGAACTAAAGTGAACAAGGGCCAAACCCGGATTTCTGGACAGATTCCTAGTCCGACAAGGATTGACGAATATGGGCTACTTGGAGACAGAATTTGGACTGATGTCCAACATGAAAGTTGTAGCCCATGGAGTCTACTACGGATCTGCAAAAGATCAGAATTTTAGGAATTTGTTTAGTATTTATTCGGCCAATAATTCCAGAACCCGTTTAGACTGTTTTTTAGGGAAACTTGGCTCCCAAGTTAGGAGTTCTTGTCTAAGTAGGATTATTTTCCTTGTAGGAATAGAGTTCCGAATTTCAGTCCTTTTTAGGACTCTTTTTGTATTCTTTATTAGTTTTGTTAGCTATTTCGTAGGAGGAAAAGGAGAGCCTGTTCTCCCTTCCTCACCTATAAATAGAGGCGTCTAGCCTCATTGTAAACATCAACTTTGAAAGAAATAAACACTCAAAACTTCGGTTTTTCTTCTTGCATTATTATGCAATTCTCTGTTCGACCATCATGGAATTGATCGTCGTCTAGACCGGTTTATCATCAAAGGCATTCATCCTTTGTTTGTGGCACCGAATTCGACCGAACACTTGGGGTTCCTAAGTCGTTACTTAGTGGATTTCAAGGTTCTCCGCGGTTTCATTAGTTAGGTTCTCGTGGGGCTGATAATATAGTTTTGGGTGTTGAGTCGATCCCTTCCTGGAGAAGGCGGTTCGCATCACAAGCCCACCACCGACAGTACATCATTCTTCTTTTTCTCTTTGACGTCTTTTTCTTTTTGATGGTTGCTAATTTGTTTCTTGAGATGCATGTTGGAAACGTTCATATTGCTTCGATTTTGTGATTGTTTATATTCTCGATATTTTGTAGCATCTATATCGTATTTTTGTAGAATGTTTAATTTCTTATATTTCCGATGTTTTTTTTATCTTGAGTTTGACTCGTTTACGATGGTAAACGAGTCTAACTAGGATTTGGCTCGTTTAGCTTTATAAACGAGCCAAATCCGAGCCTGGCTCGTTTAACATAGTAAACGAGCCGATCCCGAGCCGAGCTCGAGACGAGCCCGAGCCCAGACAATCTGTATACGAGCTGAGCCCGAGCTAGCCCATCCGAGCTCGTCACGAGCCCGAGCCAGAAAAAATTAAGGTGAGCCCGAGCCCGAGCTCGGCTCGGCTCGGCTCGGCTCATATACAGCCCTAGTCCAAACAAGTATCCATCACACCACCTTATTTCCACCTCCCCACCATTTTAATCGTTCCACTTCTCCACCGCCCACATCATCATCTTCCTCCTCTAGCAGGAGGTGAGGATCAAGAAATTTGAAAGAATGGGAAACTGGGGAGTGAGAGAAAAGTAAAGAAGAGTTAAATGTGTGTGTTGCTCACTAGCAGGAGCTGGGCTTGCTGAAGCAGAAGAGAAGCCATTAAGGAGAAGCAAGAAAATAAGAGGAAAAAAGATTGGCCTTGCCATTATTGAACTCTACTATTGGTTTCAGTGTCTTCTCTTCTCTTTTTTCTTACCTCAGACTCAGAAAGTCTATCAAAAAATTGGGCTATGTTTGGATTGCAGAGGAATGAAGAAGAAGCTTTGTGTTGTGGTTTTAATGGGGGGTGGGGGGAGAAGGGAGGAGATTAGAGAAGGAGGAGGGAGGAGAAAAATTGGTTTGGTTTTGGGAATATGGTTGGGTAATCAATTGAATATGATTCAATTTAGTTTGGGTTGGGGACTAGTTTGGGAGCTCTAGTTGGATGATTATGCATCTTAGGGATGATGTGGCAGCCCATGTAGTGAGTTCACATAGGCAGACAAAACGAAATTCTAGGATAAAACCACATGTGACCCAATTTTTCCTATCCAAATCAACAAAAACCAACCAATCCAGCCCAAAACAAAAAATTTAACCACCCAAAAAAACAACATAAAGAAAAAACCCTTATGTTTCTTTTAAGCCTTGCTTTTCTCCTCATTTGTTCACCAAATCCAAAATACAAAATCAATTTTCTCTCTTCTCGTTCCTTGCACAATTAATCTTCTTCTTTTCTTCCTTTCTAACTTCAACATTAAATAACTTAGTCCCCGCGCTGAAAAAATATAAATTGGTAATCAAACAATCATTCAAGGACAAATAAGTTAGAATTAAACTACCAACTTCAAATTACACACAATCTTCAATCTTGGACAAATCTCTCTTCACCGTGTCCCAAGCCAACTTCGTGATTGTATTTAGTGTAGGACCAAATCCAAATGCTCAACATTGTTAAATTCGGAGGCAGATCAAGATTTTGACAAAATTAGTTAGTCATGGTTATACTATCTATGACAAGGAGAGTTGTTGCAATTGTATCCGCAACGAAGGACAAAATTATTCCCGATTAACAACATGTGTTTTTGTAGTGAGAAGAGTAGTTACGATGGTGACAAAAGGCATTATTAGAAAACTAGCATTGTTTCGGCCCGTTGGCCGATATGTTATATTTTTTAAAGTATAATTAGTAAAAATATTATTTTATAATGATATATTTAATATTATTTTTAATAAATTGTAAATTAACAAAAAAATTGAATTGAATGATTAAAATTAAACGAACACTCAGTGGGTCAAATAGTTAACATATTACATAGTGAGAAATTAAACAGTTTAAAGTAGAAAATATAGAAATAAACTAAAATTAAAAAGTGAGTCACACATTTTATTTTAAAATATACTTTAATAATTTCAATTAAACTAATTAAAATGAAGAATTTTACTTTTTCCTAAACTTTATTATGTTTAAAAACTATTTGGAATTTTATTTATTAATAATTTAATTTGTTGAATAATTTAAAATAAGAAGAAACAAAATAATATGATAGGTTAATATCCTATTATTAAAGAGAGAGTTTTAAATTATATCTCCCTAATTTTAAATACTCCTATATTAGCTAGATGATTCTTTATACACACCCAAAAAATATACTATTTAATTTGAATATTGTGATTAATTATAGAATATGTTAGGACAGTAATTAATTTTAATTACATACTAAACTAAAATAGGTTCATTTATGATCATTGAAATGGAAAAAATACATTAAATTTTACTTTTTATTCAAAACAAACTTTTCGAATTAGTAAGTCCTCTAAACCAAATATTAATTCAAATGCTCTCCCAACATAAGTCTATTTAAGACAAATGGAAAAAATGCAATTTTCTCAAAATATTTGCAAACAATAGTTGAGGCTAAAGAATCATCACTATAAAATTTTTTGAGGAATAGTTAAACATAAACAAAATTGGAACCTCAATTGGCCTGTTAAAACTTAAAATAATTTGGAAATAAGGATCATTTTATATGAATGTATTTAGGTTTAATGAATATGTCTAATTCAAACTAATCAACTCGATCAATACTTTAAATTTGTTAATAACTAATGATATGTAACCCACTTTACTTACGATCCCATGACTCATACTCTTTCATCATGATCTCACTCACCATTGATCTTACTAAGATACAACCTTTTTCTTCAGTTTTCTCTATATCATTAAATATATTAATTGAAAAAAATTCTCTTAAATGTTCATTATTTTTTATGTTTTATGCAGCTTGATCCCTGATCAAATTAATTACTGACTTTCCAAATTTCGAGTACTTCAAAATAATTTGCCAAAAAAATTCAATTCAATAAAAATGAAAAACAAAATTGTAACTCTCGCGAAACATTTGCAAACAAATAAAGTCGAGACTAAAGAATCAATTATCGTAAAGAAAATTTATTTTTTGGAATAGTTGAACATAATGAAAAATGAAACATCAATTGGCCAGTTAGATATTAAAAGAATTTTAAAATATGAATCATGTTATATGAATGTATTTTGATTTAATGAATATGCCCAATTTAAAATGACTCAACTCGATCAATACTCTCAATTTTTTAATAGTTAATGTCATGTAACTCATTTTACTTACGATCCTATGACTCATACTCTTATACACTCATGACCTCACTCACCATTGATCTTACTAAGGTAGAATCTTATTTCCTTAGTTTTCTCTATATTATAAATATATTAATTAAAAAATAATTCACTTAAATATCCATTAATTTTAATAATTTATGCAGCTTAATCAAATTAATTAATGACTTACCAAACTTGGAGTCCTTCAAATAATTTACCAACAAAGGTCATTTCAAGACAAATGAAAAATAAAATTGTAACTTTCTCGAAGCATTTCAAACAAATAAAGTCGAGATTAAATAAACCATCACTATTAAAAAATTATTTTGAGGAATTGTTAAACATAATGAAAAATGAAACCTCGATTATATTGGCCCGTTAAAACTTAAAAAAAATTGAAAATAAATATCATGTTATATGAATGTATTTAGGTTTAATACATATGGCCAATTCAAACTAACTCAACTCGATCAATACTCTTCATTTGTTAATAGTTAATGACAATTTTACTTACGATACACTCATGAACTCTGTACCATTGATCTTACTAACGTACAAAGTTTATTTGTACAATTTTGTCTTGCCTAATAAATATATTAATTGATAATAATTCTCTTTAATATTCATAAATTTTTAAGATTTATGCAGCTTGATCCTTGATCAAATTAATTAATGACTTACCAAACTTGGAATTATTCAAATAATTTATCAATAAAATTTAGTTCAAGACAAATGGAAAAAAAAAATATTTAAAGGAATAGTTAAACGTAATAAAAATGAAACATCAATTTGCCTGTTATAACTTAAAATAATTTAAAAATAATGATAATGTTATATGAATGTATTTAAGTTTAATGAATATGCCTAATTCAAACTAAGTCAACTCAATCAATAATCCAAATTTGTTAATAGTTGAAGACATGTAACCCGCTTTACTTACGTTCTCATGACTCTCTTATACACTTATGGCCTCACTCACATTGATCTTACTAAGGTATGACCTTATTTCTTTAGTTTTCTCTTGATCAATAAATATTTTAAACCACAAATAATTCTCTTAAATATTCGTAAATTTTAAAATTTTATCAGTTTGATCCTTGATCAAATGAAATTATGACCAAACTCGGAGTCCTTCAATAATTTACCAACAAAATTCAGTTCAATACAAATGGAAGATAAGATTGCAATTCTCTCAAAGCATATGCAAACAAATAAAGTTGAGACTAAAGAAACTATCACTATAAAAAACTGAGGAATAGTTAAACATAATGAAAAATGAAAGTTCAATTGACCCTTTAAAACTTAAAACAATTTGAAAATAAGGATCATATTATATGAATGCATGTATGTTTAATGAATACGCCCAATTCAAACTAAACACAACTCGATTGATACTCTGAATTTGTTAATACTTAATGGCATGTAACCCGTTTCACTTACGATCTCATAACTCATACTTGTATACACTCATAACTGCACTCACCATTGATGTTACTGAGGTACAACTTTATTTCTTCAGTTTTTTTGTAGCTCAATAGATATATTAACTGAAAAATACTTCTCTTAAATATTCATAAATTTTTAAGCTTTATGCAAATCAATCATTGACCATTAATCAATGACTTTTTTAAAGGGAATTAATCAATGGTTTAGTTATCCTGAATGTCTATTAATGAATTCTTCGAAACCCTAAAGCCGGCAGCATGGACGAAAACCCTTCAGCCGGCGGCAAGTCCCCTTCGAAGGTCACTAGACCGCCGGACCTTACTTCCTCGACTATTCCGAACTCGTTCTCCCCCCCCGGATGCTTCGTCTCTGCCACGTAAGCGCCCCCGCGAGGAGCTGCCGAATCCCATCTGTGGGGAATCGGATTTGACCCGACCTTCTCCTGTCAGTGCTGGGGAGTCGTCGAAGGTTCCCCAAACCATCTCAAAGGAGTCAGAAGGGAAGTCGTATAGCTTTGTGGCTGGGGCGTGATATGACCCAGCTCCACCGCCCCGGGCCACAAAGGTATACCTACACCCCACCAAGGTACCCCGTAGAAGGCAGCACTCCGGGTCCATACAAAAAGCGCCTAGAACTAAGGACTAGCTACTTACAAGCTCTCAAGCCTAGAAATGAGCTCAAGAACAAGCTCAGGTCTGCCCCACAGGGAAGGAAGACACCCCGAGATGGAAGGGAGTTCCAGGCCATGTTACTGGCCGAGAACCTAAGTCCTAGACCGAGCACTGAGTCTCAGTCTTTCCCCAACCTCTCTTCAAGGATCCCTCAAGTCAAGCACACGTCAAAGGCCATCTGGGAAGAATTCTGGCGTACAGAAGACAAGAAGATTCGAGAATATGTGGCCCAGACAGGTTGGCTTCCTAAGGACACTGCCTGGACCCCGGCGGATGCAGCCAACCAGCCCCTGCCGCGGCTAACCCTACTCCACACTCAGAACCTGGCGGACAAGTTGAAGCCAGAAAACTCAGGAGGTCCAAATACTTGGGAGGAACCTCACTTGTCCGAGGAAATGTCCAGCAAGAAGCCAGGACCGCCCGGCATCACCAAAACCCTAGTATCGGGTCCGGAGCACTTGATGCCGAGCCGGTCACCAGCACCGAAGGACGCCACCCGACCGCCCGGTCACCCGGAACCCGCGGTAATTACAGAAATGCCACCGCGCGGGTTCCGAGCACTTTTCCTAGCCGCGTCCGGAGTCCAGCCCGCGCCCGGAGGATTTTCCTAAGCCCGATCGGACACGGACACCCGGTGTGCCCTAATCCGCCCGGATTAGGGTTTTGCTCGACTTTGCCGGTTTTAGAGTTTTATTCTCGGACAACTATGTTTATTTTAATATTTTCTTCGGCCTATCTTTTAGGATTATTTTAGTCTTACCTTTTTAGAGTTGGAGTCGGCTTAGGCCACCCTTGTGCTATAAATAGAGGCCTCGGCCATCATTGTAAGACACGTTAAGTCATAATTGAAATTTCAGAACTTTGTTCTTTTTCCTTCAAGTCTTTGCTCGTTGTTGCTTAGCTTAAGGTTTGGTTTATCATCAAAGGTTATCACCCTTTGTTTGTGGCACCAATTCGACTGAATACCTTGGGGTTCCTAAGTCTATACTTAGTGGATTTCAAGTATTCCCCGCGGTTTCAAAGGTTAGGATTCGTGAAGCTGGTAGTATAGTTTTGGGTGTTGAGTCGATCCCTTCCTAGAGGAGGCGGTTCGCATCAGCTGGTATCAGAGCACGGTTCAACTCTTGGACCAACAATCTATCCCAGTTTTCAGGTTCTTTTACTTGAATTCATATCCTTTAGTTTTTGTTGTTTTCAGTTTCAGAAAAACCCTAAAAATAGCTTCACTGTGTTTGTTCTATTCTTCTACCTTTCTTTAAGTTTTTGTTGTGAGAAAAAGCTGTGGCCGATCAAAGAAAAAGAAAAGAAAAGAAAATCAAAGGTCTAGAAAAATTGACCTAGCTAAAAAGCAAGGCCACGTTCACAATCAAGGTAGTAGAATAAGTTCAAGAAGAGGGGTTTTTCATAAGTTAGCTACTAGCTTTCGCGCTACTAGCTTTCTTGGTAGAACACCCAAATTTGTATGTCTTGTCATCCCACGCCCTAACTCAAGATTCTGGCCCCTAGAAATCCGAAACCCTAGGTATAAGGTCTTGTTAGTGTCATTGGTAGACTTAGACTGCATAGCTTCGAAGAAACTTGCAACTACTTGAATTGAGATTGACTTTGTTTTGAAAATTTCAAAGAAAACCCTAATTTGAGTGACTTGAAAAAAAAATATATATATATATATATTCATACACGAGTGGTAAGAAAAAGAGTGTGTGAGGATTCATTAGAGAGATTTTGTGAGGCCCTTTGTTCGTGACTAACCATGGCAGATGAGAGGTTCAATGCTTTTGATGCCCGGTTGACCGCCATGGCTGAAAACATGGCCCGAATCGCCGAGCAGTTCAGAGCCACGAATGGAGATGGCCCCCGGCGGCCAGGAAGGAATATCAATGTACCCAAATTTGCTGGCAAAGCAAATCCTGATGAGTACATTGATTGGGAGAGGAGCATGGAGGACTTCTTTGAGTGCCATTATTATTCCGAATGGAAAAAGGTAAACCTAGCCACAACTGAGTTTACTGACTATGCTGCTTTATGGTGGGCTCAACTCAGGAATCAGATCAGGAAAGAGGAAGAGGACCCCGTCCTTAGTTGGAGGAGTCTCAAAAGAAAGATGAGGAGGAAGTTTGTACCAAGTAGCTACAACCGAGACTTGCACACCAAGCTTCGATCCTTGAAGCAAGGGAGCATGACGGTTGAGGAATACAACAAGGAGATGGAGATCTTGGTTGCACGGCTTGACCTGAGTGAGGATGAAGATGCCAAGATAGCCCGTTTCACCGGAGGGTTGCAAAAAGAGATTCTACACCAAGTCAACATTCTCAACTTTGCTGACTATGACGACTTGATAAACGTGGCTACTAGGGTTGAGAAGGAGCTGAAGAACGGTCTTGGAAGAAGGACTACCCCGCCGCCACCGATCAGTGCCCCGGTGAGAGGAGACCGAAGCGCCGGACACACCCCATACCGGCCAAACCCTAACCGGAGCGCCGGATCGAGACCAAACCCTAACCAAGGGTCGGCATCACGGGTAAACCCTAATCTCGGTTCAAAAATCCCTACTACTAACGCTCGGCCAAGTGCCATTGTGTGTTTTAAGTGTCAAGGTAGGGGTCACCTGGCAAGGGACTGCCCTAACACCCGAACCATGGTGCTTAGAGAGGGAGAGGTCGTGACAGACGACGAGGAGGAACCAATTAATGAAGAATTGGAGGGAGAGTCGAGTGAAGGAGAAGAGGTTGATATAGAAGGCTTGGAAAAGTTTTCAGCCTTCAGCAGTCGAGTGATCACCCCAGCACTGCCCCAGCACAGTGCCCAGCACTGCCCCAGCACAGTGCCTAGCACTGCCCCAGTACTGCCCCAGCACTGCCCCAGCACAGTGCCTAGCACAGTGCCCAGCACTGCCCCAGTACTGCCCCAGCACTGCCCCGGCACAGCACCCGGCACTGCCCCGGTCCAGCGCCCAGCACTGCCCCAGCACAGCGCCCAGCATTGCCCCGGCCCAGCGCCCAGCACTGCCCCGGCCCTGCACCCCGCGCTGCCCCGGCACAGCACCCAGCACTGCCCCGGCCTAGCACCGGCCCTGCCCCGGCCTAGCATCACGACTGCCCCGGACATCCTGTCCGCGCCGGATGATGTCAATCGGCCCACCCCGGGTCTTTTGAACATTCCCTCGGCCAATCTTGACCTGGAGAAAGCCGGAGGGATCTTTGACGACCTGAAGCCGAGTGCCGGCCCCGACGACCACCCGGCGCCCCCGATGGTCATGAACCCGACGGCCCCGACGGTCATGCATCCGACGACCACCCGTCCCGAGAATCAATGGGAAGTCATCTCCCGGTGGATTTTAAAGGCTGCCACGAGCGAAGAAGATCCAGAAGAAGACTCGGATGAGGAAATGAGTGAAGAACCCTCGCCCAGCAGTTCCCCGAGCCTTAACATTACTGTTAATGGCATTTATGAAGTGGAAGAAATGGAGACTGAAGGAGAAGACACTGAAGAGTCCGAGACATTGTCCATACCGACTCGAATGACACCCCTAGAACTACTGATGAAGCTGAATCTTTCCCGGCCGTCGCCAACAAGATTGCTGAAGTTTGGAAAAGAGTGATGGGATCCAGGAAGGATGCCGAGGTGGATTTGGGGACAAATCCCAGTCAAGAAGAGGGGGATGATATGACCCGGCTCCACCGCCCCGGGCCACAAAGGTATACCTACACCCCACCAAGGTACCCCGTAGAAGGCAGCACTCCGGGTCCATACAAAAAGCGCCTAGAACTAAGGACTAGCTACTTACAAGCTCTCAAGCCTAGAAATGAGCTCAAGAACAAGCTCAGGTCTGCCCCACAGGGAAGGAAGACACCCCGAGATGGAAGGGAGTTCCAGGCCATGTTACTGGCCGAGAACCTAAGTCCTAGACCGAGCACTGAGTCTCAGTCTTTCCCCAACCTCTCTTCAAGGATCCCTCAAGTCAAGCACACGTCAAAGACAAGAAGATTCGAGAATATGTGGCCCAGACAGGTTGGCTTCCTAAGGACACTGCCTGGACCCCGGCGGATGCAGCCAACCAGCCCCTGCCGCGGCTAACCCTACTCCACACTCAGAACCTGGCGGACAAGTTGAAGCCAGAAAACTCAGGAGGTCCAAATACTTGGGAGGAACCTCACTTGTCCGAGGAAATGTCCAGCAAGAAGCCAGGACCGCCCGGCATCACCAAAACCCTAGTATCGGGTCCGGAGCACTTGATGCCGAGCCGGTCACCAGCACCGAAGGACGCCACCCGACCGCCCGGTCACCCGGAACCCGCGGTAATTACAGAAATGCCACCGCGCGGGTTCCGGGCACTTTTCCTAGCCGCGTCCGGAGTCCAGCCCGCGCCCGGAGGATTTTCCTAAGCCCGATCGGACACGGACACCCGGTGTGCCCTAATCCGCCCGGATTAGGGTTTTGCTCGACTTTGCCGGTTTTAGAGTTTTATTCTCGGACAACTATGTTTATTTTAATATTTTCTTCGGCCTATCTTTTAGGATTATTTTAGTCTTACCTTTTTAGAGTTGGAGACGGCTTAGGCCACCCTTGTGCTATAAATAGAGGCCTCGACCATCATTGTAAGACACGTTAAGTCATAATTGAAATTTCAGAACTTTGTTCTTTTTCCTTCAAGTCTTTGCTCGTTGTTGCTTAGCTTAAGGTTTGGTTTATCATCAAAGGTTATCACCCTTTGTTTGTGGCACCAATTCGACTGAATACCTTGGGGTTCCTAAGTCTATACTTAGTGGATTTCAAGTATTCCCCGCGGTTTCAAAGGTTAGGATTCGTGAAGCTGGTAGTATAGTTTTGGGTGTTGAGTCGATCCCTTCCTAGAGGAGGCGGTTCGCATCAGGGCGAGACCCTCTCCTTGGTTTATGGAGGAAGTTGATGCCAATATTGTGGTTCCGCCAGCACTCATGCAGAAAGACGTAGTCCTCAACCCAAGGTGCCCTAAAATCTCCTTCTCTGAAGACGAGCTTCGAAGCTTCTTTAAGCCGTGGTCAAAGGCTCTTGTTGTGAGGGTTCTCGAGCGAAAGTTCTCTTTTGGGGCCGTCAAGAGGAGGCTTGAAACTCTCTGGGCGAAGAGTGGTCACATTCAGGTGTCTGATATCGCTAGCTCTTCCTTCCTTGTTCGGTTCTCAACCGCGGAGGATTATCATCGTGCGGCTTTTGAAGGCCCTTGGAAGATATATGATTTTTATTTCTCAGTCACCAGATGGACTCCCTCCTTTAACGAGGATGAACCTCTCAAGACAATTCTCACGTGGGTTAGGTTGCCTAAGCTTCCTATCCATTTTTTCAACCGCGTGGCGGTAACGAGAATTGGGAATTTTATTGGCAAGACAGTCCGACTTGATTTGGCAACTTCTGAAGGAGCAAGGGCTCGTTATGCGAGGGTGTGCGTTGAGGTGGACATTTCAAAGCCCTTCCTTGGAAAGTTCATGATAGATGATCGTACATTTTACGTCATCTACGAAAGTTTGGAGAATATTTGCGCTGAGTGTGGGATGTATGGTCACAAAGCTGATTGCTGCCAGCCGACGGCCCCACCTGTAGCCAATCATGACAAGTCAGAGGAAACTATCAAAGATTCTGGTTCGAAGGTGGAGGGAGCTGTTGGTGATTGGATGGTTGTTCAGCGCAAGTCAAGGGCCAAGAACAACAAGGTGAAACAACCCTCGACGAGGGATGCTCCCACGGGTTCCCGATTTGACATCCTTGCCGAGTCTGAGGTTACAGTCGAGCCTGAGGTTCTCCTCATGTGGATAGTGTTACCATGGGAGACAAACAGTCTAATACTGTTACTGCTACCCTGGCGTCGAACCTTGCTGCCGCTCTTGCTCAGGCTCCTTGCATGCAAGACGACTCTACTGTAAAGGCTGGAAAGAACAAATCACAAATTTCTGCTCGGAAACCACTAACGGAGGTCTCGAATATTGTTCCGCAGCTCCCCAAGCCTACACGTGTTATTGCTGAAGGTAAGCTAGGTGGGGAGAACGCCCCGTCCCTGGTCAATGTTCCAATTATCTATGATAACCCTACATTTCAAGGTCTTCATAAAGTTTCCAACAATGTCAAGGCTAAGAAGCAAATTCCTAAGCGTGACAAAGGCCCTGCTAGTAGGGAACGGGCTCTAGCCACAGAGAAGAAAGATAAGAAAGAGGGCAAGCCGACACGGTCGTTTGGTCCTCGGAAGGCAGATGCAAGGATCACCTTGAGTGACGAGATTAAAGTGGACAAACCCCCGGATCGATCCTGATGCTCGGGGACTTTCTCTTCTTGTGTCCTTTAATGATTATTCTATCATGGAATTGCAGAGGGGCGGGTCATGAAGAGTTCGTCCCAGCCCTCAAGGAATATATTAATCAGTTCAAATCGCTTGTTGTTCTCATCTTGGAACCTCGTATTAGTGGAGATGTGGCTAGTAGAGTGCTTCGGCAGCTTAAATTTGACAGCAGAATTTTGGTTGAGGCTCAAGGCTTCTCAGGCGGGATTTGGGTCCTCTGGAATGCTAGCTTGGCTTCCATTACAGAAATTGGCAGGTCTAATCAAGCAGTTCATTTTACACTCGAGCTCCCCAACTTGCCAGTTAGTGTTTGTTCGGCCATTTATGCTAAACCATTCCCGATGGGGAGGGTTCTTCTTTGGGATGAACTTCGTCTCATTGCAGACCGAGAGACACGCCCTTGGGTTGTGACTGGTGATTTTAACAGTATAACTTGTGCAGAGGAAAAGAAAAGGGGGGCAGCTTTCAACCCGTACAGAGCAGCTTCTTTTGTGGATTGTATTGCGGACTGTGGCTTTGTGGATTTGGGTTTTGTGGGGCCTAAATTCACTTGGTCTAGGGGCTCCACCCACGAACGACTCGACCGGGGATTGGCTAACATGTGCTGGCGTCAGACTTTTCCCCAGGCTGTGCTTAAACATTTGCCACGCATCCGTTCAGATCACCGGCCTATTCTTCTTGATTTTTTTGGCTTGGCTGTCCCTAATAAGATCAAGAGGCCTTTTCATTTTATATTACCCTGGATGGAGCATCTGGATTTTGAGCGTCTTCTCTCGAGTTCTTGGAAGCCCGTGTGGTCGCCGGTGAAGAATCTTAAGCATCTTACCTCCCGGCTCCGTAGATGGAACCAAGAGGTGTTTGGGAACATTTCTCAACGAAAGCTCGCTCTCACTCAGCACTTGTCGGCCTTGGAAGTTGCGTCAGAGTCTGACTCTTCGGCACATATAAAAAAGGCTGAGGAGGACACCAGGGCGGCACTTCAACACACTCTCTGGCAGGAAGCAGTCCTATGGGCTCAGAAGGCTCGCACCGACTGGATTAATGATGGAGACCTAAATACGAGGTATTTTCATCAGATCACTCTTCGCCGACGTGCTATTAACAAGGTTCTGATGCTCCGTCGTGAGGATGGGTCATGGGAGGATGATCCTATGCGCCTAAAGACTATGGCGATCACCCATTTTAGCACCCTTTTCTTGGAAGACTCGATGGCAGCTCCGTTGAACTGGAATGGCTTCTCGTGCATTTCGCCAGAACAGGCTTCAGCCATTGGCTCTAATGCAGAAATCAGAAATGTGGTCCGGAGTATGAAAGGAATGAAAGCTCCAGGGGTCGATGGATATCAACCTACTTTCTTCCAGAAACAATGGGAAACTGTGGGTTCTTCGGTGACGAATCTTATCCAGCACTGCTTTCAGGATTACCAACTTATTGAGGCTATCAACGATACCTGCATCGTTCTTATCCCTAAGGTCAGACATGCTGAGACCCTTAACCAGCTCAGACCCATTAGCCTCTGCAACGTCATTTATAAGATTCTTTCTAAATGTGTTGCTATGAGATTGAGACCGTTGATGACTAATCTCATCAAAAGTACTCAAGCGAGTTTCATGCCAGGTCGCCAGATTTCGGACAACATCATTGTTTTGCAGGAAGTCATCCATTCGATGGAACGAATTAAAGGGCGGGGGAAATGAATGGTTCTCAAGATCGATTTATCTAAGGCTTATGCCAGGATCAGATGGTCTTTCCTGGAGGATACCTTGAGAGGCGCAGGTTTCAGTGAGGAGCTTATTCATATCATTATGACTTGCGTCAACTCGACGCGGTATCAGATTTTATGGAACGGGGAGCTGACAGATCATTTTGCTCCACAGAGAGGTATTCGCCAGGGCTGTCCCTTGTCGCCGTTCCTGTTCACTATGTGCATGGAGCGACTCAGTCATCTGATTGAGGATGCAGTTCTGCAGGGTAGATGGAAGCCGATCACCCTTTCCACAAGTGGTCCTAAACTTTCACACTTGTTTTATGCTGACGATCTCATATTGATGTCTGAAGCTTCAACAGAACAAACTGGTGTTATTTTATCCTGTCTTGACGCCTTTTGTGGTGCTTCTGGCCAGGAAGTAAACAAAGCTAAATCAGTTTGCTTCTGTTCACCCAATACGCCTATGGTGATAGCGACCAACATTGCTTCTACTCTGGGGTTTCCCTTGACACAGAACCTCAGACGATATTTAGGCGTGCCCATCTTGCATGAGAGGACCACGGTCCAAACTTATCAAGACATTGTTGATAGAATTGATCAAAAACTGACAGGCTGGAAAGCAAATTCTCTTTCTTTGGCAGGTAGGGTGACCCTTGCCCAATCGGTTCTAGCAGCAATCCCAGCCTATGCGATGCAGACAGCGGTCATTCCTATTACGACGTGTGAGGTTATTGATAGAAAGATCCGAAACTTTGTTTGGGGATCCACTAATGAAGCTCGTAAGACCCATCTTGTGGCTTGGGAGAACGTGTGTAAACCAAAGGAAGAAGGCGGCTTAGGTTTGAAAATGGCTCGATTACTGAATAGAGCATATATGATGAAACTTGCTTTCATCTTCTTCCAAGAACCCGAGAAACTCTGGGTTAGAGTCCTACAAGGCAAGTACTTTAAAGAAACAACAGGTGGATACGAGCTGCGGAGCCTGAAGTCGCAATCACCCCTTTGGAAAGGACTTTTAAAAGAATGGGAGACAATGCAGATTGGAGCTCGTTCAGCCATCCGCGATGGCAGGGGTACTCCATTCTGGACAGGCCGATGGTTGGATTCAGGTGCTCGAATTATCGACTTGTGTGAGGAGGAGCGAGGGATCCCCGACGCGTCAGAAACTGTTGCAGAATTTGTTAATGTTGAAGGTCAGTGGGACGTGGAGAAGCTTATGAGTTTGATGCCGAGCATCGCGGTGGATTCAGTTGTCGGAATGCCCCCGCCGAGAGCTGGAAGTGGGGATGACATTTGGGTCTGGGGAGGAGAGGATAGTGGGCGATTCTCAATTAAGTCTGCGTACCGGATCCTTCACTCCCAACCAAATGTGTTGAGCTATGATTCGTGGATGTCGGTTTGGCGGTGGAGAGGACCAAATCGTATTAGGCATTTTCTGTGGCTCGCCATTCAAAGCAAGCTTCTGACTAATTTGGAGCGTACTCGTAGACACATGACGGCGTCGGCCAGCTGCTCTCACTGCCAACACCCGGAAGAGTCTGTGGCTCATGTGTTAAGAGATTGCCCCTTTGCAGCCGAAGTCTGGACTCAAATTGGGGGTTTCGACGCCAGAGATAGAGGCTGGACGGCTATCGAAGAGCACTGGCTACAGCAGAATCTGAAATCGAAGCAAGGAACTCTCTTCGGGATTGTTTGCTGGCTTGTTTGGAAGGCGAGGAACGAAAGAATTTTTTCGGGTGTCTCGGCCACTGCTCAACAAGTTGCTTACAAAGCCGGCTCATGGGTGCGGATGGTGGCAGAGGCGTCCACCCGTTCCAAGTCGATCTCCGATAACCACAATACCAGACATCATATGGAGATTGCTTGGAGACCTGGTTTGGGGGGAGCGGTGACACTGAATTCAGATGGATCTGTTGACCGAGCTAGAGGCAGAGCGACGGCGGGCGGCTTGATTCGCAACGCTGAGGGTCGTTGCGTTTTGGCTTATACTATGAACCTCGGAACGTGTTCGATCACTAGAGCTGAGATGCGGGGGGCGATTGAAGGCCTGCACAGAGCTTGGGAGGCTGGGTTTAGGAATGTGGTTCTTCAGCTTGATTCCAGATCGGTACTTTCGCTTTTTATGAATGGTAATGAGGAGAATCATCAACATGTTTTAGAGGTGGCCCGCTTCAGAGAGCTTCGAGATAGAGATTGGAACCTGGAGATCCAACATACCTACAGAGAAGGTAATAAGGCTGCTGACTACTTGGCTAGCATTGGATATGGCTACCCTGTTGGGAGTCACACTGTTTTATCTTCGGATTGTAATCTTGGACATTTTCTGAGATACGATATCCTCGGTATTACCGAGAGTCGATCGATTATGATTAATGATTAGGCGCTAAGCGCCACTTTCCCACCAAAAAAAAAAAACTTGGTAGTGTATTTCTACAATAAACTATTGGTTATCATAAAACTAATGAATGACATTGGTGGGAAATGGGTGAAATGTGCTTCAATTTGTACAGTAAAATACATATGAGCAAAGTGCTTTAATATTTTAATGTAATTATAAATTAATTTGTCTAGCTTAGTTGGTAAAGCACATACTTTTATCCTTAAGGTTGTGGGTTTGAGTCTCGTAGTTACTGAAAAATTATCACCTTTATCAAAAAATATGTTTTTAATAAATTTAAATCATATAAAATTCATTGATTGGCCAATTTCCTACAATAAAGGAGAGGCATGGAGAATCCTAGGTGGCAATAGGAAAAATGCTAAAATGCTTATATATATTTGTAGATTTGTAGATTAGTAGAGGAGGAAGCTTATGATCTTAGGCCATTTCTCGATGCCACCCTTCACTTTCCCACCATCACCTTGGTACTTCTTCTTATCTATTTCTCTTTCTAGAACTAACTAGTCCTTTCTTTTCTTCCAAAGTTGGCGATGAACCGCCATTGCCCTCTGTTGCAGACGAGGTTAGATATGCCATTGACTTAGAATTGCTGCCATCTCTGATTTTTCGGCCACCATTCGCTTCCCTTAACCATCAGTCACTTCTTTTGTCAGAGTGATTAGATGAAATCTACGTTAGAAAAAGACGTTTATAAGAGATTATGAGACATATATGCAGGTCGTTTTCCATGGTATAATTTAAATCTCCCTTAAATTATCAATTCCGCAGATATTTAATTGCAGGGAAATATACCATTCTAAGAGATTTAAAATCCTTGTTTTCCATGATAAATGATACACACAAATTGAAATCAGTAATAAACAAAAAGACTAAATTACCCTTAATTTATTATAATAATTACTAATTAACTATCATCTTCTTCTTCGTCTCTCTGCTGCTCTAACAATTACCACCGTACCGGAAAACCACCTCCAGGCAGCGGCCGTACTCCGGTCCCCTCACCGGAACTCTAACTCCGACATTTATTTAAGAGGGAGGTCCATTTGTTCGTTACCCAACCTAATCGAGCCGCTCCAATGGCTGCAAATGCTCTCATCAAACCTAAATCCAACATTCATCCTAGCAATCTTCATCGTCTACGGCCTCAACCAAGGATTCTCCGGCTCCTTCTTCAAAGTCGTCACCGACTACTACGAGAAAGATGTCCAAAAGCTCCAGCCTTCCACGCTCCAGATCTACAGGCGGCAGGGTACTTGGCTCTATTTCGGCTCTGGCGGTGTTTCTGTCCGTGACGGGGCTGTCGGTGGCGACGGCGATGAGGTGTTTATTTGGGATATGCTTAAGGGTTTTGGATTGTTATTTGGGATTTGAACAACAGCCTAAAAACCCACCAGATATTATTCATGTTGCTGCTGTTGGTGGCAAGATGAGATGGTTGTAGTCTCAGATCTACGGAGATGAAGAAGAGATTGAGAGAAAATAATAGTTGGAAGATAAGGTGAGAGAAAATAATAGGTTGAGGATAGTTTTGAGAAAGTCCCAAATTTGTAAAGGAAAGGTACAATCCCACCTAATTAAAAGGGATTTTAATTCATGGGTTTGAGAGGAATTGAGCCCATTAAGGATTTGAATATTGGCAGAATTGGGCGGACTATTTAACATTGGAAAACAAGGAATTGGCTAATGCCGCCGGAATTGAGCAATTCATGCATCCAAATCCATGACGGAAAACGACCCGATGGTTTCCTAATTTGAGGAACGAGGTGATATTCGTGCATTTAGGTCTGTGAAGAGTCTTTGACGTGGTTAACCCACTAATTCTCTCCAGCAACGAAGAGTCTAGACTCCCAATGATGGAATTCCAATAAGTTATGGTTCGAATAACGAAAGCACTACCATGTGTTTAAACCAAGTTTTGGTTGTTTTAATTCTTGATGAAGTGGGATGGCTTTCTATTATTGATTTGAGTTTTATATTGTGTGATAATTTGAAATATTAATTAGGCGACGTGGTAGGCTGACATCATATTTTGGATAAAAGTGTAACAAAATATGATGAAAAACTTATTCATTTCCTAGATTAAACTAAAGTCTTGAATTTGTTGAAAATAAAAGTCTAGTGATCGATATATTATTTGAGCCAAATTTGAGTGATTAACAATTCTATTAACCATATTTTTTATAATTGCCCCGCCCAATTGGACTGGTGGACCAATTGAAGCTGAGATTGTCTTTAATGCGTCGCAAGCTCCTTAGGGCTTTCCTTGCATGGTGTATATCAATGACGTCAGTAATTGGGAAAGTATGTATGTTGGGGATGAAAGCGTATAAGAGAGCGGGTAACAGAGAAGTACCGGGGGTGAGGCCTGTAGTGAGGGCGGAATCCCACATCCCTTAGCCTGCAACGTATAGGCCTACAGTATCAGACGTGTGGTCCTAGTGTGTGTGTTTTCCTTTTCTGAGTGGATGACCCTATATTTATAGAGCTACGTAATCATGGGCGGTGGATCCGCGTGGCATGCTCAATGGACCTGATATGAACCGTCTACAGTCGTGGGCAGCAACCCTAATATCGTAAGCCGTGTAACATGAACAACAAGTCTAACCTTAGTGCCGGCGGAGAGTACTTGGACCCACTAGTTGTAAATAATTAGGAACCCTAAGTGTCCAAGTCGAATGGTGTCACGCAGTCGAGGGTGTGTACCTCAAGTCACGATAAACCTAACCTTAAGCTAAGCAACAACGAGCAAAAGCTTTGAAGGAAACAAGAACAAAGTTTTGAAATTTAATTATATTGATGATAAAAAAAGTCCTACATTGTGGCCAAACGCCTTTATTTATAGGTGAGGATTCGGGAACAAGCTCTTCGAATCCTACTTCTATTCTACTTCTAGAATTCTAAAATATTCCTAAACAATCGACTAAAAGGAGGAAATCCGAATAAAATACTAAAACTGTATAAAATAGGCAAAAACCCTAAACCGGCGAAACCCTAGGGGTGACCGTGTCCGTGGCCAACTGGAAATAGGTGGCCAAGTCCTATTCTGGTGTGGATTGTGTATCCTCCGTGTTTCCTACTCCTAAATGGACTTGGAAAATGTGGTTCTTCATGTGACATCGAGGTTTCCTCATTCGGAAGGGAATCCTGATCGCGGTCGGATTTCCTTGTCAAGTGCAAATTGCGTGGCGCGATTCTATACGCATCTGACATCAACATCTGTGACCATGTCTGGCTCGGACTGGCATCAGCGCCCAGCATCAGCATCCTACGGTCTGATGTCTGCGTCTGTCTCGGCCCAGCATCAGCATCCGATGTCCGCTCCTGGCTCAGATCAGCATCCGCACCCAGCATCATGATGTCTCGGCCCGTCATCAACCTAGCTCGGTTCAGCTCTGTGTCATAGCTTGGCATCATCAATAAGGCCTGGGTCCTAGGGGTTAATTCATGTTGCTCTAGCAATGTGGCATCATCATTATTATTGATCCTTTGGAGAATAGTATAAGGGTCGTCGCCCTTTGGCAGTAGCTTGGATTTCCTTTGCTCAGGAAATCTGTCCTTCCTGAACTGTATCCACACTTGGTCACCTACTTCAAAAAATTTCTCCTTTCTTCCTTTGTTGGCGTTGCGAATGTTTTGGGAGGTTCTCCTCTCAATGTTGGCCTTGGCTTTCTCATGCAACTTTCGAACATACTCAGCTTTCTTTTGACCATCTGCATCTAAAAACTCATGTATATGCAGTGGTGATAAATCCAAAGGGGTTAGGGGGTTAAAACCATAAACAAGTTCGAATGGGGAGTATTGGGTGGCTGAATGGATAGTCCTATTATAAGCAAACTCTACGTGTGGAAAACAATCTTCCCATGACTTAATGTTGGATTTTATAACAGCCCTAAGCATTTGAGATAGGGATTTATTCACTACTTACGTTTGGCCATCAGTTTGTGGGTGGCAAGTGCTTAAGAACATCAATTTAGTGCCTAACTTAGCCCACAAGATTTTCCAAAAATAACTTAAGAATTTGGAATCACGATTAGATACTATGGTTTTAGGGACCCCATGCAACCTAACTACTTCCTTAAAGAACAAGTCAGCGATGTAGGATGCATCATCAGTTTTGCGACATGAAATGAAATGAGCCATTTTCACAAAGATCGAATCTCTACCTTTCCTAGTCTTAGGCGAACCTAATATGAAATCCATAGAAAGATCTATCCAAGGGTGCTCAAGAATAGGCAAAGGAGTATATAAACCTTAGGCTTGGAGATGGGACTTAGCTCTTTGGCATTTGGAACATTGAGCTATGATCTTCTCCGCATTTTGGGCCAATAAAAGTGTTCCTTGAGGCAAGCCACGGTCTTGGCCACTCCAAAGTGTCCCATGAGTCCTCCACCATGTGCTTCTCTCAACAAAACAATCCTACAAGAGTGGTTAGGCAAACACAGTTTCGATTCCTTGAATAAATAACCATCTTTCTTATAGTACTTATCAAATCCTCCATGTTCACAAGCTTCAAAAATATCCTTCAAATCAAGGTCAATGTCATACAAATCTTTGATGTATTCAAATCCAATGAACTTAGTTCTAAGGACAGAGATTAGGGCATACCTTCGAGAGAGGGCATCGGCCACCACATTCTCCTTACCTTGGTTGTATTGAATGATGTAGGGGAAGGATTCAATAAACTCAAACCACCTAGCATGTCTCTTGTTGAGCTTGTGTTAAGCTCTCAAGTACTTGAGGGATTCATGATCCGTGTGGATGATGAAATCCTTGGGCCACAAGTAATGTTGCCAAGTCTTGAGGGCTCTCACCAAGGCATAGAGCTCCTTCTCGTAGGTTGGGTAGTTGAATGTTGCTCCACTCAACTTCTCACTAAAGTAAGCTATGGGCCGCTTCTCTTGTATGAGGACGACTCCAATTCCCACTCCAGAGGCATCACACTCGATCTCAAAAGGCTTGGTGAAATATGGCAGCATGAGTAGTGGGGCTTCAGTGAGCTTGTTCTTCAAGGCTTCAAATGCCTCTTGTTGGGTTGTTACCCACTTGAAAGGGGTGTTCTTCTTCATGATAGCCGTGAAAGGGGCAGCGATGGTGCTGAAATCCCTCACAAATCTTTGATAGAAGCTAGCCAATCCATGATAGCTTCGAACATCAGTGATGCTTTGGGGTGTTGGCCATGACTTGATTGCTTCTATCTTGTCCTCATCAACCCTTATACCTGCTGAACTAATAACAAAGCCAAGAAAAACAAGGTGATCTGTGCAAAAGGTGCACTTGGCCATGTTAGCATACAATTTTTCCTTGCTTAGGGTTTCTTGGACAGATTTTAGGTGTCCAAGGTGCTCGTATAGGGTTTTTGAGTAAATTAGTATATCATCGAAATAAAACACAAAAAATTTCCCTATTAAAGACCTAAGAACTTGGTTCATTAACCTCATGAAGGTGCTAGGTGCATTAGTTAGGCCGAAAGGCATGACTATCCATTCATATAAACCTAACTTAGTTTTAAAGGCAGTTTTCCATTCATCACCTTCCTTCATTTGGATTTGGTGGTAGCCTGATTTTAAGTCAATTTTAGAGAATATAGTTGAATCATGTAACTCATCAAGCATATCATCTAACCTAGGGATGGGATTTTGATACTTAACTGTGATGCTATTGACGGCACTACAGTCGACACACATCCTCCAAATTCCTTCTTTCTCTTGCACAAGGATGACTGGTACATCACAAGGGCTCATGCTCTCCCTCACATATCCTTTGTCCATTAACTCCTCTACTTGCTTTTGGATCTCCTTAGTTTCTTTAGGGTTCATCCTATAGGCAGCCTTGTTAGGCAATGATGATCTAGGCACCAAGTCAATTTGATGCTCAATCCCTCTAGTCGGTGGCAGTCCACTTGGAATTTCTTCTGGAAAGACATCATCAAATTCCTATTGAAGAGAAAAAACAATACTAGGCAGAGAAGTTTTAGGGTTAGAAATCAAACATTCCTTGTAGAGAATGCCCACGAGGGATTTTCTAGTAGCTAGGGATTGTTTGATCTCACTACGTGCGGCTAACATGTTTTCTCTCCTCTCAACCTCACTTTTTTTTAGCTTTTTGACCTTTTGGGTCTTTCAATTTTGTTTTTACACTTAAGGGCTCACTCTTTTCTTCTCTCGTCTCTGTTTTCTTGAGCTGTCTCTCCTTTTTCTCTCGGCTCGCTTTCCTATCTAGTTGATCATGTAGGATTTCAGTTGGGGATAGTGGTTTAAGCTTGTACATCGTATCTCCATGTATCAGACTGTGTTTATTAGTCCTCCCATCATGTTTTGTGTACCTATCGAACTGCCATAGACGTCCAAGTAATATGTGGGAAACTTCCATGGGAACAAATATTACAAAGTATGAGATCCGTGTACCTTCCAATGCTAAAGGGCACATGATCTTATCGTGTCACCTTCAATTCTCCACAATTGCTGAGCCAATATAGCTTGTAGGGTTTGGGATGCTTCTGACTTTGCAGTCCTAGACCCTCCACCAAGGCTAGGCTAACCGCGATTGTGCAACTCCCTCCATCAATAACCATGCTACTAATCTTGTCTTTGACCACACACCTCGTCTGGAACAGGTTGTCCCTCTGCTCCCATCCTTCCTCCACTGGTTGGGCACTCAAAATTCATCTAGAAATGGTTGAGAAGTGTCTGGTGTGGTCTGGTAGTGATTCGGTGTCGGGGCTGGGGCCGATCGTGATGTTGGCACTAGTGCCAAGTCTGGAGCCGGTACTTCTGTCGGCACTGGTATTGGGGCTGGTGTCGGCCCTGGTGCCCACTGTTTGGCTCTCTATGTAACATCCCCGCCCAACCGAACGGTTTGGAACTCGAGTTTGAGTGTTTGAGACATTGGAAACAATGTTCTTGAAGTCTCATCGAAGTCTGGGACGTCCGAATTGGAGTTGGGTTGAAGATACTCGTGAGCATGATGTGTAGTGAAGAACACACGTCATGTGTTTTCATGATACAATACACGACCGTGCTCTTTTAGATCAAATTCTCATCAAAATTTCCAGAAGATGACACACGGTCATGTATTATAGAAACATGCAGTGTAGTTCATAACACACGCCTTGTGTTGTTTTCTGCGTATATAAGATGGGTTTTCAACGGGTTTCTCCAACTTCCCCTTCTTTCTCTTTTTCCGAAAATACTTTTGACAAACCAAACTTTCTTCCAACTTCGAAGTTTGATTCCGGGAGCTACGGGTGTCCGATCGAGGATCCGTTTTCTCCTGTGCGTTCCTGGTGACGAGAGGAAGAGATCGCATGCCTTGTTTCTGGGTATTTCGAAGTAGGATTATGTCGGTGAGGAGGAGAAGAGATACGTTTTTTGTGTCTGAGGGCTTGGCAGTTCGGGTTCCTAGAAGTGTTTAGAGCCTCGTCTTCTTGTTAGGTGAGGGTTTAGCGTACGATAGGTAGTAATTGTCGGTGCGAGTATTTGAAACTCTGACTTAGATGAATATAGGTTTTGCATGAAATTGGAAGAGAGTAAAAGAGGATAACTTCCCTGTAATTGAATGTTATGTGGTTATGTTGCTGTGTCGATTGATGGTTGAGTGCTATTTGATGAATTGGTTGATGATTGTTGGCTGTTGCGATGTGTTGGGATTGGGGGAGATTGATTAACAATGATGATAAACCGATCAGAACTAGTAATGAGAGTAGGAGGGTTGGGCTGTGATCATGTTAATTTATGCATATGTATACATGTTGTAACAGTTTGTGGGTGTAGGAGGGTAGTCCTGCCAATGTGGAGTCGTCCTGTGAACGATGGACAGGAGGGTAACCTTGAGACTCACGACATGGATACCCTTGTACTTGCAGGTGGGGGTGGCCGGTGAGCTAGTCGTTTACCCTTAAGCTGTTTTTGAAATGTGGAATTATTGAATGTAGTGAAATGTGATTGTAAAGGCATGATTGGATGATTTGATGTTATGTGCTGTTTGGGTGAAAGTGGTGCTATGTGAGATGTGGATTGTTAATATGGTAAAGTGTTGTGGAATTATGACTTGTAATTGGATAATAGAATTGGTACATGGAATTGGCTAATGGAATTGGATAATGGGATTGGTACATGGATTTGGGTAGTGGAATTGGGACATGGATTGATTGAATGGTATTGCATTGTTGATGTGTGTAATTGATTTGGTTGTGATGTATGGAACGTGGATTGGAATTTGATGGTGTTTAGGAGGAATTGATGAATGAAATTGGTAGATGAACTTAAAGGCTTAATTGATTGTTGTGTTTAATTGAAATGGTAGAATCGGAAGAGCCAACGTTACCCCAAGGATATGTGATTGAGGCAGGTCTATGTGGGTAGATCACCTCGGTTGGATACCGAGGATTAGTAATCGAGTCGGGTCTACATTGGTAGATCACCTTGGTCGAGTACCAAGGATTAGTTGCTAACTCCTGAGGGAGAGATTCGTTAATGTCCATGGATTAAGGATTCGTTAAGGATGCGTCTTGGACCCTCCTGGAAGAGTGGGTGCATCGTATTGTGTTGGCCGGCGGGGTAGCAGGAGAACAACTCCTTATGGCGCCTAGTGAACTCACATAGAAAAATGAATGTGTAGTATGTGTATGTGATGAGGATGTTTGGTTATGTGTGGTGGTGTATGCGTGTGTGTCTGTGAGTGTGTGCATGTGAAGGTGTGTATGTGAACGTATATGTGTGAGTATGGGTTGGATTGTGAAGCAACTTGTTATGTGTTATCGGATGGTGAGTAATATGCATGATGATTTCTCTGCTATCTGGTGTTGAGCTGGTTGTGGTATGATGTTGAGCTTATGCATGTTGAACTCTCGCTTAATAATGTTATCATGGTTTGTGGTTGTTGAATCGAGACTTGATCTTATGTGATCGCCTAGATGATTTAGGGATTTAAAATATGAATGGTTGTGTCGGGTTCCATTGTTGGTTGTCTGCGGAGTTTGGAACCGCTCTTTTAGGCTAGGTTCGGCGCATAGTTAAACCTAGTGGGTTCACTCAATTTCATTAGGAAATTGATCCCCCCCCTCTTCCCCTTTCAGGTTCGCGTGGTTAGGTTGAGTAGCTTGAGGTTTAGGAGTTTCAGTCGGGTTCAGAGCAGTAGCCGGTTGGAGCTATGAGGTGAAGTTTTGGCGCACTACATTGGAGTTCACTCTGCTTTTACTTTTGCTTTCAGTTGACATTTTAGGTTGGGAGATTTGTAACCAGTTGTTGATCGGATATTGGATCTTGTTTTGTCGGTTGTTCGAATTTTGATATTTCGGATTTTATTTTGGTTTTTTTTATTGGAGGCCTCTTTCGGTTTGAAACTTATTTAAAAGTTGTTTCGGTTTTCCGCTGCCTTTTTGCACTACAACAAAATCCATAAATAGTCGGGGGCCACTCGTCGGGGGCCAAATGTCCCTGACAATTATAGTCGGTGGCTGGCCAACAATGGCCGGGGGCGTATAACCCTAGAAAATTTAGTCGGGGGCATTTTTGTTGGGAGCTAGGCCCCCGACAAATATTCCCCCGACTAAATTTGGTTTACGGGTCAACCGGCTAGCCAACCACTCATTTAGTCTGGGGCGTTATTGTCGGGGGGTCGCGCCCCCGACTAAATGAGTGATTTAATGAAAGGCTTAAAATCCCCACATTATTCATCCAGCCTCTCTCTTCTATCTTTCCTCGTTTCTTGGTCTCAATTTTCCCCCAATTCTTTTGTTCACAAAGGGGATTTCATTTTTCTGATCTAAAGATGAATGTGATGAGTCGTTTGAAGGCGTGGGCGGTTCTGGAAGAGGAGAGAGGAGAAGAAGATTGCGGTGACGAATTGGAGAGTTTCAGCGAGGGCAAAACGAAGCCTCTTCAGAGGAAGAACAGCCACGACCACCATTTGACCGGTCAATCCTCAACAGCTCGTCGTACGAGACAGCGAAATCCGGGCAGCTGAACCCGCCGAATACCTCCCGGTAATCGAAACCAGAGCTCCAAACATCGAAGAACACTTCCGACTCACCGTCGACGGAAGGAAGATTGAGCACGGGAATCGAGGAGGCGCGTGGCGCGTGGAAGGAGCCGAATATTTCGGCGTAGTCATCGGGACGAGGCGAGAACGTGGTGGTGGGGTGGTGAGCTGCTGCTCCGAACTTGGGAGGGCCGCCGAACACGTCGTCGTACATAGAAATGGAAGCGGAGGCAAACTTGGCGGCGGGGGTTGTGCCATTGCTGCTGATTTTTTTCTTGGATACCGAAGAGGCGGCGTTACTGCTACTTCTGTTACGGTGGCGAGAATCCTGATCGGAGAGTTTGAATTTGGTTCAATATCTGTTCATTTGTTATACTTTTTTTGCGGTATGCGTTGTTTGTAAACTGTGAATATAATCAACAACTATGATTGTTCGTTCTTCACTTTGAATCTTTGATTATTACCAATTGACTATGCCGGCAAGGAGCAATCGTGGGTGTTCGGCGGCATTTGGTATTATTACCACCAATTAAAATGTTAATTAGTGATGACACTCGATTTGACGTGATTATCATCCCCATTTAAGCAACATTTCATACCTTTTGATGCCATTTTGATGAGTATTTGGTGCATTTGTCGTAACTTTGTGATTATCGTCTCCTAGTGCATACATTGTCCATTTATTGGCTATTTTTACCCTTTTTGTGAGCTTTTATGCTGAGCCTCCAGGTTACCACATTATAGAGGACTCTCTCACGAGTCCGGCACTTCAAACGGGGACCAAATCGGAGTTCAAACGGAGCGGGAATCATCGAAACAAGTTGGACCTGGTTTTTAACTAACATTTTCGGCGAAAATTCCTTTGAAAATCAGGGCAGAAATCCTAATTTTCAGCCTTTTCCAACTTGTAAAGGGTTTCTGGGGTTATATATAGACTTTTTGAAGCCAGATTAGACATACACGAATTTTGGCTGATTAGCCACGACTTAGAGGGTCGATAGATAGAGTTTAGAGAGTTCGAAGATCCGTGGAGAGATCGTGACACCATCCTTCCACCTCGGAGAGCTCGGAGCTTAAAGTTGAAGATCCAGGAGATTGAAGCTTCGCCGGAGTCGTCAGAATTAGGTTTTTCAGTTCTTATCTGTTCTTCCTCTGTATGATGATTTCCTTTGTTGCCTTTGATTCTTCTGTTATCATTATGAGTAGCTGAACTTGTAGAGCTTAGATTAGTTGAACCCTAAGTGACCCAGGGCTTTAAAGCGGTCACGGATTGGCGGTAATTAGATTCAAAGTTCAATCAGTTTCTCTTTGCATGGTTGTTTTTTCTTGATTTTTTATGTTTTTTTTCTGATTGGTCGCCTAGATTAGGTTTATGCAAGCTAGGGTTAGTCGTTAGACGGTTCCCTACTTTGGCGCTTAAACCTGTCTTCCTTGATCACCTAGTTTAGATTCTTGTTAAGCTGAGGTAGAAGCGAACGCTCGCCTCTCTTTAAAACATCAATTCAACCAGTTAACCTTATAATTGGAGTGTGCCTTTCGTAGGAACCGGTTATGGTTAATCCACTGCAAGAGTAACTCGTAAATCGTTAGTAATTGCACCAGTTAATTAAGTCGTTGCGAGAGGCGACCGTACCGGGCGGCTAGTTAATCTTGGTAGTTAGATCGGATAGAGCGAACGTTCGCCAGTTTTTAAACTAAGGTTAAGGAGTTATGGTGGTGTATAGAAATTGATTGAATTAGAATTGAAACCGCTGATCTGTTGATTGCCTATGCTCTGGTGAACAAAGGGGGGGATTCGAAATCTAAGCTCGTCTATCTTCTCGTTAGTCAACCTTTTAATCTTTCTCTGTCATTTATTTTCCTGCTTTATTAGATTAGAAGTCGTGGAACTCACACCACGCATAATCTGCTTAAATTGAGTAATTTGCCAACATATTTGAGTAGACAAGAAGAAGAGACCTCGAGTAGAATACGATCTAGTCTACCTTGGTACGAATTAGGAGTGGTGACAAATTATGGATTATGTCTATAAGACATAATCCATAAGAGCCATTAGATCTCTATAGAATTGATCTAATGGTGGGGGATAATAGTAATAAAATAATGGGATTCCTCAATTTAATGTGGCATATTAAATATTTTAATTACCACAAATTTTCATTATATTATTTACCTTTTACATTTACCTTCCTCTTTTAACCGTGACCACACAAAAACCCGCCCCCCCCCCCCCCCAATTCTCCGGCCGCCAATTGTCTCCGTCTCCCTCTTCTCTGCAGTCAAAAACCGCGCCCTTAGTCGCCGAGTGCAACCGCCGTCGGTAGGAGAGCAGAGGCAGTCTTCTCGCTCAGGTAAGCACTACCGCGCGACATCCCTCTGCCGATTCATCCCATTCACTCCGATTTCTGATTTGGTCCAGTTATTTGGTGCAGCCGCTTTCGTTTCGTGGAACCATAAAGAGCCGACAAGACCATAACCAGGTATTGATTTCTAACTCTGCATGTGCAATCAGACGTAGTTGTGGTTTCGATTGTGTTCGGAATTAGGTTTAGTGACAGCATTCATCGCGTTTTATCAGTTAGATTGTTGTGGTTTGTGTATGGTTTCGGTACTTTTATTTGGGTAATACTATTATCCCCAAAAGATTCGTGGTTGAAAGTACATCTGGGGCTGTGTAATACTATTACCATATAAAGTGATTTGTGTGTTTTCCTTCCAGAAGTGAAATTTATGATATGAATTGTATTGTCCATGGTTCCTGCATCTTTGTATTGTCCATGGTTCCTGCATCACAGTCCATGGTTATTGCGTTTGTTTGAAAGATTATAACTGTTGCAGTTCACAGTCACTGGCCAATAATAGTATTGTAGGATTACTGCGTTGAATGAGGTAAACTATGGTGTTTGTTTGGGGTTGATTTGAGCTGATAATAGTATATTTGAAATACTATTTATCAATGTAACTTGTAATGTAAATTGTTCCGCAACTTGTTTTGTGTGTGTGGATTGGCCCTTTCTGATGCAATTATTGTAGAGTACTGTTTGTTCCACATATGTGCAGCCATTGCGTTAGATTCTAAGCATTTAGTTGTCGTTGTTCACAGCAAAATGACAAATAATAGTATTCAAGCATTACTATTATTGAATTAGGTGAGCTGTATTGTTTCTGTGGTGTCTGGATGAGAAGATAATAGTATTTCTGTAATACTATTATTAACAGTTAAGAAGATAATAGTATTTCTGGATGAGAAGATAATGGTATTTCTGTAATACTATTATTAACAGTTATACTTGTGATGACATGTTGTACAAGTGTGTGGTTTGATTGGTTTTTGTTGGGCTCACGTTCTTGATTGTGGTGTTTGATGTTAATGAAGTTTCTTTGTCAAATTCAGAGAAAAAGATGACGAAAACTCCTGTTCCTCAAAAGGGAAAAAATTAAGTTGGCGGTATCCAAAAACCAAGCCAAAAAAAATGTTGCACCAAAACGACCGAAGACAGGGCTGAACCAGTTGGAGAATCTCAAATGAATACACAGCAAGCTCAAGTCAGGTAACCGTTGCAATTTATTTATTTTGTTTATTTTTTATTCTGGATACTAGTATAGAGCCTGGTAATGGTATGTAGTTTTTGAGCGGGAAGAATACATAGACTTGTGTTTCTAAACTGTTATTTTGGATAATTTTTTTGCAGATATGGATCAGCAGTGGTAAATGCAAGATGCAGTCCAAACAGAATTTTGGAACTGCACAAGAAGCTTGAAGAATTGGGATTGAGTGAAAGAGTGAATGTGTTGGATAGTATTGGATTCTGTGGTAGATTAAGGTTAAGATGAAATCAGTTGCCGTTCGAATGCAGGAGGTGGGTTGTAGATGTCTATGATGTAGAATCAAGGAGTTTCATAATTGGAGATGATATGAGGTTGAAAATTTTGGAGAAGATGTGCACGAAGTTTACGGGCTGCCAAAGGGTAAACATGAAGTCGACTTGTCTGAAAAATGGAGAAGGAGATGAATGATATGGTTGCAGAGCTTGGTCTAAAATTTGAAAAGCAAACAGCACAAATGTAGACCTGAAGCTCCTGAGAGACAGGCTGTATGAGATAGAGGTGGACAAACAGACATGGGTGTCAGATGTATGTACTATTTGTGATGGGATCGTTACTATGCCCCAAAACTCGGCCGGTTGCGTCTATGGATTATGCACGTTTGATACAGAAGAACCGGTTGAGAAAACTCCTCGAATACAACTGGTGCAGCTATGTGGCAGAGCAACTTCATGAGGGCATGGTAAAATCAAAGAAAGGAAAATACATTGAGGGTGATTTGCATCTGGTCATGGTAAGTAAGGGTAACAGTAATAGTATTAGTTAGATAATAGTATTGACTAAATACTGTGTGTTAAGCTAGTTAGATAATAGTATTGACTGAATACTGTGTGTTAGCTAGAAAGGAAACCAAACTAATCTGGTCGCAGCATGTTATTAAGACATTTATTTTCGTTTAGAAAGTTTGTTTTAAAGGTTTGTTGTATTGTATTTGTGAAGGTTTCGATTTGCCAGAAGTTTGGTAGCCGTCCATCTCGACCTACACCTACACTTCCATTCTGTGATTATTGGGATACACAGAAGGTGAAGACTGATTTGAAGGCAGTTCGGAGGAAATCGGGTTACCAAGCAAATGAAGGAAGTGAAACTGATGGGAAACCAGTTTTTGTGCCTACAACGAATTTGACATTTATGGAATGTCAACAGCTAAGGTAAATATCAAGTCGATTCAAAAAAATTAATTTTCAGCTTACTATTATTCAGAGTCTGAAAAATCTATTTGAAACTAATTTCCACCATGTATTGTAGATGAGTGATATGGAACAATGGATCACATCAATCCGTGATAACTGTAATGTGCATCTGACGAGACTAAGAGAAGCAAGGCGGCAGAACATCGCTGAAGGGAAAAGGCGAGCAACAAAAAGACACACCTAGCGATGTAGATGATTCTAGTGAGAAAACTGAATCTATTGGTCTCAATGATGTACCAACAAATGCAGAGGAATAGGTGATCTCTGTTTCTAAGGGAAAAGGAGCTGGGGGGATCGTCGAAATCGGAGGCAAAATCTGGAAAAAAGAATGCTGATAAGGGGCCATCAGTTAGTGAAATAGCTGCTGAAACTGTTCGGGTACGAAAATCTGTGCCCCGATAATAGTATTGTTTAGATAATAGTATTGCTAATATTGACAATTTGTTTAAGGCGGCTATGACGGTCTGTTAGAATACTATTATTGATGAAATATTTTTTAGGGCTTGTACTATTTTCGGTACATAATAATGTTTGGCAATGGTTTTCATCTCTTGTGTCTTCTTAGGGTCTTGATGTAGATGATGATGATGACTTTGAAAACATTCCATTGCAAGACCTACTTAAAAGGAAGCGTGGTACTGAGAACATTGAAAAAGGAGGTGTAAGAGAACGTCCAAAGAGGAGTCGCAAACCTGCTCCATCGACTGTCAGTCCATACACAACTGAGGGCAAGATGAAGAATCGAGCAGAAACTGTTAAAAAAGCAGCAAAAAACAGTCAGAGTAACCCAAGTGGACGAGAATGAAATGTTAGAGAACATTGATGTGGAGGTGGAGGCTTTGAAGGAGTATATTCTCCATGCAAAGGATGAATGGTTAGTTGCCTAATTCTGGGATATTTATTTAAACACAGATAATAGTATTTAAATATGTAAATGGTGTGGTATTGAATTTGCAGGAAGAAATACTATAATTGATTTTGGTTCGGCTGAATTTTGTGTACAAGCGGCACAAATGGCAGAATTCCTTAGCATGGAACCGGTTTGCTCACATATTGTGGACAGTTACGGGTACGCTTTGAACTGGTTGGCAGCTGAACATGGGAATATTAAGAAGTGGATTTTCCCTTTGGCGGTGGCGGTAAGTAGTTTGATCAAGGCATGAATTATTAATCGACATCTTTTTTTTTGTGTATTGAAACTAAAAATTTGAATTTTTCTCATACTTGACAGGGACAAGTTCACGCCAACATTAAAAATCCAATTATGAAAGATGGGGTATATGGCTTGATTGCTGATAGGGCCATTCATGAGCACACCTGGATGAGCAAATACGAAGACCTAACAACTACTTGTGAAATTGTAAGTTTGTTGCAACTTAATAATATAATAATTCATGCCTTGGTTTGGGTTTGAGTATAATACTGTTATTCCTACGATACTATTATTAACGGCTGACAGATGGCTAAGGAGTGGAAGAATGAGCAAGAAATTCGAGATTACAGGGAAATCGTATTTCTCGAAATGTTTGCAAACCCAATGAACAAGAGAGCGAAGGCTGTGCTCGAGACAGGGATGGTGCACTACACAATCAGTCCATCGCAATTTCCAACTCCGCGGTGAAAATAGTTCTCTAGTAGGGAGTTTGTTTTTGGACTAAAGGTTGTTTGAAGGGGATTGTTTGTTGAATGGTCAACTTTTCTACTTAGCATTTGGAATTTGGTTGGATTCTGGAAGGTTTGTTTTTAAGGGGATTGTTTCTTACTTTTGTACTGAGAAGATTATTCTTCTTGAATACTAGTATTTAGCTGGATAATGAGTGATATAGTTTTTCTTTTCTGATTATGGATGTCAGCTTTAGTAATGAGTTTTAGTATAATAGTATTTAGCTGGATTATGGATGTCTTCTTGAATACTAGTATTTAGCTGGATAATGAGTTTTAGTATATAATGTCAGCTTCAAACAAACATTCTGAACGAACAAATTAAGTTCTTGTATGAAAAATGATAAATTTTTTCAACTTATGTAATAGAGCCATAAATAATAGAACCAATAAAAAACAAACCCCTTACACTTACCAACAAATTCATTTATCGAAATAATAGTATTCAGAAAGTTTAATAAATATATTGAAAATGTTCCACGCATAGAGTATTCATGCGTTCATATGTAATCAAAGTAGACATAAAAAATTGTTTGAGAAAAGATAAATCTGACTGTCGTATTAAGGTAAACAAACTAATCCACTGGTTGCGAGGAACTGGCGTTTTGACGTCGAACTTTAGCTTGCTGTCTATGCCTACGCCGGTCTCTCTCGGTTTTTTGTGTTGACTTCAGCCTCCTATTTGATCTGTTTACAACGGTCTTCTCCTTCAATCCAGTCGGTATTGGATGGCCGGCATATACTGGTGGCGGGGGTGGTAAATTGATGATTCCTGGAAGAAAATAGTATCATTATTTATATAAGGCTATATATGGTTCGAATTATAAAATGGTAAATGAAGTAAATTGGAAAATACCTTGACCAGTGGTATTTGCAACATTGAATTGGAGATCGTGTTGCTCAAGAATCATGGTGCGCACACGGTTTCTACCAGCAGTTATTATTTCCTTCGCAACCTTGTAGGTGGAAACTAGTGGAGAAGCTTCTAATGCAAAGGCTGCAATTAGTGAGCATAAACTTTGATACCTGCCCGCTTCGGAATCAGGTTCCGCTGCTGTACTATTATTCAGTATAATCGATGATAGACCCAACTTTGCTGTCTTGGACCAACGATCCTTGAAATATTTTGCCGGTATATTACGAGGTCCAAAATGATTCCATTGCATTTCAAAATCCATAGTCTTCAAGATGTGACGGCATAACCAACCACACGAATCAAATACACGACATGTGCATTTGTAGTCCGAAGAAGAGGAGTTCACAATGACGCGACGCTCGTCGATCACAGTTTTTTGGTCTTCATCGAGCTTAAACCAGTCATAAGCCTTAATGTTTTCTCCAATATTTATGGGGAAGCTTTTTGGAAAATAAGCAGACATGGCAGAGTATTCCAGTTCGAAGTGCATGAAGATTGTCTTGGTGTAAAACTGGAATGAAATGTAATAACAGTTACTAACGGAATAATAGTATTGGTAAAATAATAGTATGCACACATGTAGAAGTTCTTCAAAGGGACATACCTTGAATGCTTGATGAACATGTGGATGGACTGTGTATCTTGCAGGAGATACTGAGTTCAATGCATTAAAATCAAGTTGTAATTCGTCAGCCCTCTTGCTTTCCAACAAACGGTTGAATTGAGTGAAGAATTGATGTAAGTTGCACTTCGTGTTTAGGAAAATTCTGAGGTTGCTATTGAAAGATTCACTCAACTGGGAACTTCGCATACCGCACGTGAAGTTGTTGTTAACCCATGCCGAAGACCACTGGTGACGAAACTTGTACATGAAAGCTAACCAAGGATGACCATATGAACCTTTCCCTGGGAAATATTTATTGATTGTCGACTCCCAACATTTGTTGAAGCCCGCTTCATCGTCCACATCAAACATTAAGTTACAAAGGGATGACATCATACCCTCCTTCATGCCTTTCTTGATCTTGTCCTTTGCATTCTCTAAAATGTGAAAAGTGCAAAGTCCATGAAATGTGTGAGGGAAAACGGCTCGAATACCTGCCGCTATGGCCGGACACTGATCAGTGAAAATTGTAGTTGGATGTTTCTTCTTCATGCACTCTAGGAAATTTTCGAACAACCATTTGAACCCCTCAGTAGTCTCCTCGAAGATCAAGCAAGCTCCAAAAACAACCAACTTCCTGTGGTGGTTGAAACCAGTAAAAACGGCTGCAACAAATGTACGTGGGGTAAACTATTAATACTAGTATTGACTATATACTTGTTTCGTGAGTTAAAAAGAAATATTAAAAAGTTTGTGCCAAGAAGACATACCTAAAGGACGGAAGGTATTGTTTGTCCTGTATGTCGTGTCAAAGCTAATAGCATCACCAAAAGCTTCATAGTCACGTTGCATCCTAGCATCTGCCCAAAAAATACTCTCAATGTTCGCCTTCGCATCCAATTGAAATACATGGAAGAAGCCAGGATCCCGGGCAGCTTCTTTCCCGAACCAGTTGTGTAAGAACATGTGACCACCATCTTCAATATGGCTGGACCGAAAGGCTTTGATGAAAGTAGAAAGATCGCTACGGGTGAATCCAAGTGATTCAACACCACCGCTGCATTTGGCCATCAAATCGTACGAATCACAACCACGGATACCCACAGAATCATGCATTATTGCCATCTGTTTATGGGTTTCCGAAATTTGTCGGTTAGATCGAAAGAATTGCCTCAAATGAGGGGGCATAAGTACGTGATTGTGCTTCCAAACCCAATGGAATATCTGATACACATCTTTCTCACTATCCAGCTTCAGTGACATCAATGCTATGCACCCACACCTAACCTCACCTTTTTTATACACAGGTTCGGATTGGTCCGGGACCGGGGGAATCTTGGTTATTCGGATTCAAATCGCTGTTCTTTTTGAAGGATTCCTTGGTGCATGTAAGGTAAATATACTGAACCTTGTTTCTCTTCACTCCTTTACTGTCATTCTTATTTGTGGCTCTTATTTTGATCTCAAATCCGAGACTATGAGCATAATCTCTGTAAAATGATTTGGCATCCTTGACAGTTTTGAACTCCAACGCCTCCCAATCAAAATCCACCTCAGGCACATCTATTAAGTGAACAAAAATTAAAGTTAAGTAATATTATTATATTTAAAACACGTATAACACACACAATAAAAGAAGATACAAAAAACAGTAATGTACGAATAACAAAACATCAGAAATGATAAAATACTATTATTAGACATATAACATTATCGGTTATTTGAAACTAAAAAGGAACAATGAACGAAATATTCACTGAAAATGATATGAAACACCAAACATAACAAATATATCACACCGTATCCTTGAAAAAGTTTATTATCGTATTGACAATCGAGTTCATACTGAGTAAAGTAAAAAATGATTGTTTACAAGTACTAGTATTTGCTGGATAATAGTATTAGTTACATACCGTGTCCTTGCAAAATTTCGAGATTTCCTGGCGATGGTACAGTATTCTCAGACGATTCTGCATGATTTTCGTCGATTGGATCATCAGGTATGAGATTAAGATCAAAACCTCCGCTCCTAGGCTGCTGGTTGGCTTCATCGATTACAACATTAGACTTCATGATACAAGCAAACAGCCGCAAGCTAAGGAAATGAGAATAAGTACTGAATAATGAAAAAATAACAGGTAATATATATGTTTAATCTCGGATTTTGAGCATGAATACTATTAGTAAATAATTTGGTAACAAAATAAACTATTGATTACAAAGAATAAGAATAATATCATTATATAAATGCCTTCCCAAAATGACTCAAACATAATCAATGCATTTAATTGCCTATTTCCCTAATATTAATAGCCCAATCCATCAGATCCTAATGCTGGTGAATCAAACGGCTGAGATTGGATTTTGTTAAGGTGACATAATTTAAATTATGTCACCATCCTTCAGCCGACCTTGGTAGATTAGTTATTTGATACCGCTAAAACTGCAGCATCAATTAGGCAAGCGGGATGAGTGGTTAATTAAAATGTTAAAGTGTTAATTAAGTAATAGTGGGCTGATGAGATTGTTCATATGGTTAGCGGCGAGTGGGATGATGGTTAAAGTGTTAATTAAATGTTAATTAGGCAAGTGGGATGATGGTTAGCGGTCATATGGATTATTCATATGATTAGATTGTTTAAAAATTAAATGGATTAGGCATTGGGAAATGGGAATCACATGAGTAAAGTAGGGATTAGGCATTGGGAATGATGAATAAAGTAGGGATTATGAATTGGGAATGATGAATAAAGTAGGGATTTTGAATTGGGAATGAGCCATTTAGTCGGGGCCACAACCCTTGACAAAGTTTTGCCGGGGGCTGTACCCCCCACTAAATGGCCCCGACAAAAATTTAGTCGGGGGCGACGCCCGAGACAAAGTTTCGGTCCGTTTCAAACTCTAACCAAACCAGATGGCCATTTGTCGGGGGACACACCCCCGACAATCCGCCCCCGACTATTTTTGTCGGATTCCTTCGCCCCCGACAAAATATCCCTTGTCAGGAATACTTTAGTGGGTTGCAAGGCTCCATTTAGGGGGGGGGGGCAGTGCCCCTGACTAAATTAATTAGGGGGGCATTGCTCCCCTATATTTTCAGTTTCGCCCCCTATTTTATGTCTCTGTTGTACTATTATTCGTTGTTTTAAATGTTGGATCTTCGAGTAGCACTCATACCGATTCGACCACGGGTAAACCCTGGTCGATTTGGGATGGATGTTACACTCTCCATCTCCCGCTGGCTTTTCCTCGTCGTCCATGACCACCTCTCCTTCTATGATCACCATGGCTCTTTGGTTTGGACAGTCTCCGGCTACGTGTCCTCTCCCTTGGAATTTAAAGCACACAATTCCACTGGACTGTGGGTTAGAATTTTGAACAGTAGGAGTATTAGGACTAGGGTTTACCCATGGAATCGACCCTCGTGTGTTAGGTCCTGGTCGTGGCCCGGTACTCCTGCTAGGATTCGGCCTCCATGGGGTTTTTCCAGCACTAGAACTTACTCTCCAAGGGGTGGTCGTGGGTGGCGTGGCCGTGGCTTTCTTTCTGAAGCCATTCTTCAATTCCCTCTCCACACGGATGGCAAGGGCCACTAGGTCATCATAATCAACATAGTTGATCATGTTAACTTGGTGTAATATGTCCCTTTGCAACCCGTTTGTGAACCTGGCTACTCGTGCCTCTTCATCCTCCCTTAAATCAAGGCTGGTCACCAGCATCTCAATCTCCTTGTTGTACTCCTCCACCGCCATGTTACCTTGCTTCAAGGATTGAAGCTTGGTGTGCAAGTCTCTTGTGTAGGCAGCCGGTACAAACCTTCTCCTCGTCCTTCTCTTCAGATCCCTCCATGTTTCAATTGGCATCTCCCCATCTATCTCGACCTATCACCTGCGTTCACTCCACCAAAGGGAAGCGTAGTCAGTAAACTCGATAGTAGCAACATTTACCTTATTCTTTTCAAAATAGTTATGGCAGTCCAAGAAATCTTCCACCTCCTCTCCCAATCGATGTACTCATCCGCATTGGCCTTTCCAACAAATTTAGGCACAGTGAGTTTGAGGCTGCTCACATTATCATCAACTTCGTGGATGATCCTCCGGGGCCGCCGGATGGGCTCTCCATTCAATCCTACTCTATGATCCTCCGTTCCTCTCTCCAACCTAGTCATCCTGCCTTGGATGTCAGCAAGGGTTTGTGCCATGGTGGTCATGGTTTCCTCCAGTGTGGGTACTCTTCCATCTGCCATGGTTAGTTTAGAACAAAAAGGCCTCACTAATCTCTCTAATGAACCTCACTCACTTTTTTTTACGAAGATAGCTCCCAGAGGAGAATCAAGGCAGTAAGCTGTAAATTAACTACAATCTACCCAGGGTGTGAGGACTACCGGCAACACCCCTGGGAGATATCTAAGAGCCAGATGTGCCATAGAATGGGCGGCTCTGTTAGCTGACCGGCGAACTGAGAGCAGCTTAAAGATTGGACTAGAAGCCAAAAGACGGACGACCTCCTGGATGATGACCCCACCCTTTGTTCTTGTGCTATCATGACCACGAACTGCCTTGGAAACCAATTCTACATCACCTTCGAAATCTACCCGAAATAGACCAGAAGACACACACCAAGCAACTGCATCCCTACATGCCAAGAGTTTGAGGATGAATGGGTCTGTAATACCTGGATAGGGTGTTCCTACAGCGTGTAGAATGGCGCCCGAGGCAGAGCGAAGACCCATCCCGTGGATCCCCCATGGGGGTGTTGAACCGCTCCATCTACGTTAACTTTTAGGCGATGAAGCTTCGGGGGCGCCCAGGAAGAACGAGGTGGAGAAGGGGCAAGCGGGGGAGGAGGGCGCATCGGTGGAGGCTGGTTATATAGGGGGAGTTCAGAAAGATGGGAGGCAAACTGGAGAAAAATGGCCTCAATTGAAAATTGGGCATGATTGAAGACCACATGATTCCTGCCCTTCTGATGACACTCGAATTGACGTGATTATTAGCCTCATTTAAGCGACATTTCATTGCTTAAGACACGGTTTTTAGGGTAGAATAGTGAATATTCACTCAACCGATCCATCTCATGCCTTTTGTGTTACCTTGGCCCATTTCGGGTCTATTTGATGGTTTTCTATATTCTCGTGTTAGCACAGGTGTTCGCCATCAAATACGGTAGCCAAGGACGTGTCTAAGGCACTGGAGTCCCGAAGAATCACACCTGAATCAACCAGAAAAGTCATTCAACTTAAAAGGAATTCCTGCTCTACTTTACACACAGATTTTCGGCGAAAATACCCTTGAGTTTTCGCCGAAAATACAAGAAGGAATCCACTGTCCCTCCCAAGAAGAAGTTTTCAGCGAAAACCTTGGGAATTTTTGCCGAAAACCCTAAGCCATTTCAGACGGAAGTAACAGACGGATCAAGCCAACTTTTCAACAGGTATTTTCGCCGAAAATCTCCTTGTATTTTCGGTGAAAATTCAAGTAAAAATCAGCAGTCGCTCGGTTAGGTTTAAATACAAAATCAGCGGCTAAACAAAGGGGACAATTTTTTACACTTGGACGAAAAATCCCAAGACTGAGGCTAGAGAGAGAATGAGTGGATAGAGTTCGAGGAGCCAGGAATGGATCGTGACGCCATCCATCCCTCTCGGAGAGCCAGTGCTAGGAGTTGAAGATCCAGCAGATTGAAGCTGCAAGGAGTCGTCAAAATTAGGTTTTACAGTTCTTCTCTGTCTTCCCTACCTGAGATGTATTCTTTGTTTGTCTTCGATTCTTCTGTATTGAATATGAGTAGCTAAACTCGTATAGCTTAGATTAGATGAACCCTAAGTGACCCAGGGCTTAAAGCGATCACGGATCGGCAGTGATTAGATTCAAAATTCATTCAGTTTCTCCTTCATGTTTGATTTGTTCTTTGTTCTTTGCGTTTCTTGTCTGGTTTGGCCACCTAGATTAGATTCTTGTTAAGCTAAGGATAGAAGCGAACGCTCGCCTTACTTTAAAACACCAAATTGAACAATTAACCTAATCATTGGAGTGTGCCTTTCTTAGGAACCAATTAGGGTTGATCCATTGCAAGAGTAACTCATTAATCGTTAGAATTTGCACCAGTTAGTTAAGTCGTTGCAAGAGGCGACCGTACCCGGGCGGCTAATTAATCGTGGTAGCTATATCGGATAGAGCGAACGTTCGCCAGTATTAAACCTAAGGGTCAGGAGTTATGATGGTGTCTGTGAAGTGAATGAACTAGAGTCGAAAATCGCTGATCTGTTGATTGCTGTTGCTCTGGTGATCTAAGGGGGATTTAAAATCTAACCTTGTCTGTCGTCTGTCTTAGTCTATCAATCAATCTTTCTTCGCCTTAATTTCATTTCAATTTATCTTTGCATTTTAGTATAGAAGTCGTGGAACTCACACCACGCACTAAGTGCTTAACCTTGAATTTAATTGCCAACATATTTGAGTAAGGAAGTAGAAGAGACCCATGGAATACGATCTACCCTAGCTTCACAGCTTGGTAGTTATTTGATCGACCGCTATTCTGCAGCTCATCAAATTGGCGCCGTTGCCGGAGAACTCTTCTATTTCGTTGAAAGAAGAGTTGGCATTTTTATTCCTCTACCTTTCCATCTTTCATTTCCCATCACACTTCAATTTTACACCGGTTGTGTTTGTTTTTGTCTCTTGCTGATCATAGCAGGTACAGAATCGGATCACTTCCGTTCCATCTTTCCTTTCCGCAATGGCTACTCCTAAGAGTGTTGCGGACTACAGTAAGCCGCGCGCATCTAACGTTCGGTCCCCCATTACCGTGCTTTCCAATGACAACGATCCTGACTATGAGATTAAGATTCCTCTCCTAGAACTGATCTCTAGGGACGTACAATTTGAAGGAAAGCCAGATGATAATCCCTGCACACATATAGCTGACTTTCTGGCTGTCTGTGAAACTTTCATGTCTGGGAACCTCAACAAGAATGCTTTATGTCTCTGAGCTTTTCCATTTTCTCTCAGAGGCGCAGCTAAGCAGTGGCTTGGAAGCAAACCACCAGGTCATTACACTAATTGGGAGACATTAGCTCAAGATTTTGTTGAAGAATACTTCCCTCCAGCAAGGACAATTGCTTATAAAGACCGCATCTCCAGGTTTATTCAGAGAGAAGATGCAAGCTTGTACGACACTTGGAATGAATTCCAATCCCTTCTCTTCAACTGCCCTCACCATGGGTATGAACAAAGACAACTGGTTGAACTCTTTGCTCGTGGTATGCGCGAAGAATCTTCAAAGTGGGTCAACTCCCTAGCTGGCGGAGACTGCACCGCCCTTACTCCTCAAGATGCTCTTCTGCATTTTGCTAGCTGTGCTTTGAAATCCAGAAACTGGGAGAGGCAAAGAGAAGGAACCAAGAGTCAGTTGAGCGTTGCAGAGCATATCAAAGCAGAAGTTCAGAAACATCTACAAGCAGCTGGTATCCCCCTCGATCCCTCGTCAGCTGCCATCTTTTCAGCTGACTGTGGATGGTGTGGATTTTGTGCTCATAACAGTGGAAGCTGCCTCAACTTTGGTAAAACAGAAGTCTGGTCTGCAGAAGAGGTAATTTGTCACGGTTGTCACGGTTCTTTATAAACCGTGACCAATTAGTCACGATTCTTTATAAAACCGTGACTAAATTGGTCACGGTTTAAAGAACCGTGACCATATATTAGTCACGGTTCTTTTAAGAACCGTGACTAATTTATTCTACGTTGGCAATCTGAACGAGGTCCACGCTGGCAATCTAGCCTTTTCTTCTTCTCTTTCTTCCTGATGCCTTTCTCCGACGTCTTCTTCATCCTCTTCCTCCTCCCTTTCTTCATCCTCTTCCTTCTCCCTTTCTACATCCTCTTCCTCCTCTCTTTCGTCCATCCTCTTCCTTCTCCCTTTCTTCATCCTCTTCCTCCTCCCTTCGTATCATCTTCGCCTCCCTTTCTTCTCTTTCCCTCAAGATCCGCCGATTACCCCGATGAAACCCAGCTCCGCCGATGACCCCCACGAAACCCAGCATCACCGATTACTCCCACAACCCAGCTCCTCCGATTCCCAGCTCCACCGATTACCCCCACGAAACCCATCTTCCGCTGATTACCCCCAAAACCCAGCCGATAGACGATTCCGAAACCCCCAAACCTTCAATATTCCGATTAGCTCCGGTCGATTACCCCCAAAACCCAACTCATATTTCAACTGACTAAACCTAGATCTGGATTTCCCCACCGCCGCTGCCGTTCTTCTTCATTCCTCCGACGGGAGATCGTAGGGATGAAATAGAAACGAAGGGGGATGAAGCAGAAAAAAACAAAAATTTAGTGACCAGTTTACAATAATCAGAAAGTTAAGTGACTAGAAACAAGGGGGATGACACAGAAAAAATAAAAAATTTAGTGACCTGAAAAAAATATGCAGAAAATCATATAATTTAAGAAAAATACAAATTTGGTCACTGAAAAATTTGCTATTAACAATTTGATCACTAACTTTGTCACGGTTACAAAGTGAACCGTGACTAATATTGGTCACGGTTACAAAGTGAAGCGTGACTAATGTTAGTCACGGTTCACTTTAAAACCGTGACTAATCTTAGTCACGGTTCACTTTGTAACCGTGACCAAATTGTTAGTCACGGTTCACTTGCAAACCGTGACAAAAAACGTTCGATAAAGTCACGGTTTACTGAACCGTGACTAATTTTTTTAGTCACGGTTAAAACCGTGACTAATGTGGGGTAAAAACCGTGATTGATGTTGTGTTTTGTTGTAGTGTCCGAGATTCATTGGAGGACAGCAACAGTTCCAAGCAAAGTCGTATTACCATAGAGACATGGATTACGAGAAGAAGTTCGATCAGATCATGAGCAGACTCGGCGACCACGACATTCAGTTAAAAGCTCAAGCCATACTCAATCAAGGACAAAGAGCTCAAAGCCAAAGGATAGAAGATGCAATAAGCAATATGACAAGACTTTTCACTAGCAATCCTTTCCTTAATCAAACAGCATTTCAAGCAGATCTCTGTCCTAAAAGCGAGCAAGCTCAAGCTATTACCACCAGGAGCGGCAAGCAAACAACCAACCTAAAGGCTCCGGAACCTGACGTGATACCAGATACCAGTGCTACCATGGATATGCCAGAAATTGAAGATATCACAGAAGAGGAGGAAGAAGCATCTGGTCCTCCCCCTCCTCCTCCCAAGACAACTCCTGAACCCGTATTGGCGCCATATATACCTCGAATTCCCTTCCCAAAGGCTGCAATGAGCAAGGCTAAGGATCACGACACTCAGTATAAGAAGTGGTACAATGTTCTTAAGACTGCAGAGATCAAGATACTAGTAACAGAAGCTGTGGAGATCATACCACCTCTTGGGAAGTTCTTTAAGGATCTCGTGAAGAAGGTGAAAAACGGGGAGGCGTACTCTGTCACGCTCACTAATGAATGCGCTTCTCTCTTTGGTGCGCCATCTCCCATAAGACAGCCGCCACCACACCCCAGCTAAGTGTTCTGATCCCGGTCCTTTTACATTACCGTGCATCATTAATGGTATAAAATTGATCGTAGTCTGGCTGATTCTGGTGCTTCTATTAATGTTATGCCTGTTTATCTATATGAAAAGCTGAACCTAGGGAAATTAAAACTGATTACTTTGCATCTCGTGTTAGCCGATAGGTCTGTCAAGCTACCTAGGGGTATAATAGAAGATGTAGCTGTTTGCTGTGGTCCCTTTACCATAATTGCAGATTTTGTTGTTCTAGATACCCGTGAGTTAGACGGAACACTTATCCTAGGTCGACCCTTCTTAACAACTGCTGGTGCAAATATTAACTGCAAACAATGCTGTTAACCTTAAGTGTAGGACAGGAGAGTGTTGCATTCCGCATTAAAGATAGCATGAGATATTCTGTTGCTCAAGATGATAAATGTTATACTGTTGATCCCCTAGAGTTGGCATCGGCCAACTTCGTTACTAATGCTTTATCTAGTGATCCACTAGAGTTGTGTTTGATTTCAGGAATTGATAGTGCACTAGAAGACCCAGAGCAGCGCCTATGGCAAGATGAGTTAGACGAACAGAAGGCACATTCACACCCATTCATGCGCCTACACATATTGAGCCAGACATCAGAGGCATCTCTGAAACCTTCTGCAAGCATCAGATAGTTGTGGATGAAGAGTTCAAACCGGTCAGACAACCACAACGCCGATTAAACCCTCTGATGCAGGACGTTGTGAAGAAAGAAGTCCTTAAGCTTTTGGATGCCAGTATCATCTATCCTATTGCCGACAGTCCTTGGGTCAGTCCGACTCAAGTCGTCCCGAAGAAAGGAGGGATCACCGTCATCCCTAATCCTAAGGGTGAGCTCATCCCGACTCACACAGTTACCGGATGGAGAGTCTATATTGATTATCGATGACTCAATGATGCCACCAAGAAGGATCACTTTCCACTGCCGTTCATTGATCAGATGCTTGAACGATTGGTTGGTCATGATTACTACTGCTTCTTAGACGGGATGTCCGGTTACTTCCATATCCCCATCGAGCTTGATGACCAAGAGAAGATGACCTTCACCTGCCCGTTTGGTATGTTTGCTTATCGTCGTATTCCTTTTGGTTTATGTAATGCTCCTGCCACTTTTCAGAGATGCATGCTGGCTATACACTACAAAAAAATTGACCTTTAGCTACTGCAAAATTACAACGGCATGAAAATGCAGTAGCAAATAGTTAGTATTTGCTACGGCAGTCACTATTTCATGTAGTAATTTGCAGTAGCAAATACTATTTGCCACACCACTATTTGCTACACCCAGCATCCCATAGCAAATAGTGGTGTGGCAAATAGTATTTGCTACTGCAAATTACTACATGAAATAGTGATTGCCGTAGCAAATACTAACTATTTGCTACTGCATTTTCATGCTGTTGTAATTTTGCACTAGCTAAAAGTCAATTTTTTTGTAGTGATATTTGGAGATCTGGTAGAGAATGTGGTGGAGGTATTCATGGACGACTTCTCCGTCTATGGAGATTGATTTTCAAAGTGCTTGGCCAATCTGGACAAGGTGCTAGCTCGTTGTGAGGAGACCAACCTGGCTCTTAGTTGGGAGAAATGTCACTTCATGGTTACCGGAGGCATTGTTCTGGGCCATAGGATCTCTAAGACCGGTATAGAAGTCGATCGTTCCAAGCTTGAGACCATTGCCAGCCTACCGCCACCGACCTCGTTCAAGACAGTTCGAAGCTTCGTCGGTCATGCTGGATTCTACCGGAGGTTCATCAGAGATTTCTTCAAGATCACTCTTCCAATGACAAAGCTTTTTGAGAAAAATGTTCCTTTCGTTTTTTATAATGCTTGTCTTGCAGCTTTTGAGACTTTGAAGACTCAACTCACCATCGCACCAATCCTTACATCACCAGATTGGAATCTTCCATTCGAGATTATGTGCGATGCTAGTGACTTCGCCGTTGGCGCGGTTCTTGGTCAGAGAAAGGAGATGAGATTTCATCCGATCTACTTTGCTAGCAAGACGCTTAACGATGCTCAGAGGAACTACACTACTACAGAGAAAGAGCTTCTGGCCATCGTCTTCTCCTTTGACAAGTTCAGACAGTATCTGGTTCTTTCACATACCATCGTCTATACAGATCATGCTGCTCTGCGCCACCTATTAGCCAAGCAGGACTCGAAGCCACGTCTCATTCGATGGATCCTTCTTCTCCAAGAGTTCAATATAGAGATCAAAGACAAGAAAGGAGCAGAGAACTTAGCAGCCGATCATCTTTCCCGACTCGAGGAATCACAGACAGGTAAGTCTGTTACAACCCCGATCAATGATTCTTTCCCTGATGAGCTGTTGCGTGTTGAAACATATGAACAGGTCAACAGCGTAGCCATTGAACTCTGGGCAATCCCTCACGCTCAAGAGCTAAGTAACGCGACCAATTCAGAAGAGCCCTGGTATGCTACTCTGGCTAATTATCTCTCACACGACATTGTACCTCCTGAACTGGATTATAATGCACGCAAGAAGCTCTTTAAAGAAGCCAAGTCATACTTCTGGGATGAGCCCTTCTTATACCGCATCAGCATTGACGGAATGATCCAGAATGTGTTTCTTACATCGAAGCAGCTGATATCATGCGTAAATGCCATGAAGAACAGTTCGGAGGACACTTCGACGGGAACCACACTGCAAGAAAGGTACTTGAAACAGGTTTTTATTGGCCTTTAATCTTTAGTGATTGTGATGCTTTTGCTCGTCGTTGTGATGCGTGCCAGCGATCAGGTAACATCTCTAACCGTAATGAGATGCCCCAAATTGTTTCTTTAACTGTTGAGATCTTTCATGTTTGGGGAATTGATTTCATGGGTCCGTTCACACCCTCCAATGAAAACAAGTACATTCTTGTAGCCGTTGATTATGTCTCTAAGTGGGCTGAAGCTGAAGCTTTACCCACTAACGATTCAAGAGTGGTGGGTTGGTTCCTTACCCGTCTTTTCACTCGTTTTGGTTCACCACGCTTTATCATAAGCGATAGGGGTACCCATTTCCATGGACACTTCGACCGGGTGTGCAAACGCTTTGGCGTCACCCACCGTATGTCCACAGCTTACCATCCTCAAGCTAATGGTCAAGCGGAAGTGACGAACCGTGAGCTCAAGCGGATTCTTGATAGGATAGTTGGCCGGTCCCGCAAAGACTGGTCATCTAAGCTCAATGATTCCTTATGGGCTTATCGAACTGCCTACAAGACTCCCATCGGTACTTCACCGTATCAGCTGGTCTATGGCAAGGCATGCCATTTGGCAGTTGAGTTTGAGCACAAGGCATTCTGGGCTAATAAAGAGTTGAATATGAGCTATACAGTAGCAGGTAATAACCGCCACAACCAGATCGCTGAGCTTGAGGAGCACCGTCTCCACGCATATGAGAGCACGAAGCTGTACAAGGAGCGCACGAAGAGAATTCATGACTCTCAATTAAAGATGATCAAGCAGTTCTATCCCAGAGATGAAGTCCTCTTATATAACTCTCGGTTAAAGCTCTTCCTGGGTAAACTGAAGTCCCATTGGTCCGGCCCTTATACCGTGGTGCGGCAGACATCTTTAGGCAGTGTCCTAATCAAATTGCATGATCAAGAGCCATTCATGGTCACCGGTCACAGGCTAAAGAGGTATCTGCAAGGATTAGCTGTCTCTTCCATCGACGTGCACTACTTTACGACAGAGCCGTGACACGAATCTAGGTATCGTCTGGCTCACGGACGTTAAAACAAGAGCGCTTCGTGGGAGGCAACCCACGGCTGGAGTCAGTTGTTTTCATTTCGAGTCATTTTATTTTAAAACCCCCTGATGTGACTTTATTTGGTGCATTTTAAGCCTTTGATTAGCCTAAGGATTTCCCATGTTTGATCTCATTTTGCTATGATTCATATGCTTTTATTGAAGTTTTTGTGCAAAGTGTCCTTTTGTTGCCCGGTTGCCACTTTGAGGCCAATTCCATGTCTATTGGAGCTGTTTTCTTTGTATTTTCAGGTCTTGGAATTAAAGTACCAGTGACAATGAGCACGTGGGATCAAACGGGAGGTCGATCGGAGCTAGGACGGAGGAGATACGGCCGATGCAAGATTGGAGAAAATGCACTTTCAGCTGAAGGAATTTTCGCCGAGAACCTAGAGTTCTCGGACCGAAAATTCTAAGCAGTCGGCGGACATCTGATCATTGCAGTCATTTTCGGCGAAAACTTTCCAATGTTTTCGCCGAAAATCTATGAAGGAATGCATCAGCCGGTCGGGTTTACAAAGGCATTTTCGGCGAAAATGTTACATAGTTTCGCCGAAAATTCAAGGCTAGTCCGGTGCAGTATATATAGAGGAAGGGGGCGAAAATTAAAAGGGGAGCTCATTAATATTTTACACATCGCCGATTTCATCCCTCTTTCCTCTCAACTTCTCCAACACTTTCTCCTCATCAACTAATCCATCATCAACCCTAGAGCAAGGTGCAAATTGGAGTAAGGAGCTTGGATTGAAGCCCACAACCTTGGGGAGAGGAGCTTGCAAGAAGAGGATTGCCATGAAGCTCTTGGTGACCATCTCTCCTTCTTTCTCTTGTGTACCCTTGGCCATGTGTGGCTGATTTCCTAGGTTTCCTTGGATTGATAGATAGTTATGCTAGGATAGTGGTTGATTGTACACATTTGCCATGATTGATCTTGGATTGTAAGAGGATGGTCTCTATGACTTGTTGTTAATTCCATTGATGGCTATGGCTTGATTGGTCTATCTTTTGTGATGTAATGCATGAGAGTTCTTAGATTACATGGATTGTAGGTCTAGGGATTGAAGGGAGTGTGTTCTAAGAGATTAGATCATCTCAATTCAACCATAGTTGCATGATTTCTCACTTGTGCATTTTATCGAACACTTGGTGTGCATTAGGTTTTTCATTCAATTGAACTTTGATTAGTCTTTTGATGATTCTCTTAGTGTTAGGACATTGACATGTGAGTGTGGCCTAGTGGTCATAGAGTCATAGGAGAGGGTTTTGTAGCTTGGCATTTCATCAAACACCTTTAATGCATCCTTAGTCACTTAGCTTGAGAGCGAGAGCCTAGGTTGAGTGGTTCTAGGATAGGGATTTGGTGCGACGAGAGTGCATTGAGTCTATAGAAGGGATTTGCATGGTCATTCGATTGCATTCCTCGATCATGTTTGGCTTGTTTGTGCATTTATACCTCTTGAGCATGATGAAGCTATCTTTCCAAGTTAACCTCCTTTACCTTTGATTTGCACCCTTTTGATTTGCTTGTTTGTTTAGTTTCTTTTATGTTTTTATTTCCTTTCTAAACTAAAACCAATTTTAAATGAATAGACCGTCCATGAACCGTGTGAGTATAAGCTTTTGAGAGAGCCCTCGTGGAATACGATCTTGATTGTTGTGAGGTTAAATCTCGCTCATCAAGTTTTTGCGCCGTTGCCGGGGAACTTTCTCAATCCTTTGAAAGCATTTAGTAGTGGACTGTTCTATTCACTTCCTTCCTTTTAGTTTTGCTTCTTTGTTATTTCTTTTTGTGGTGTTGTTATCCCGCATTGTTGTACTACTTGGTTGTGTTTGTTGTGCGTGTTTGTAGGCCCCTTCTCAACCTATCTAATTCATGGGAGCAAGGTTGCAAGTAAGATGAACTCGTGGAATGGAGGTAATGGTTATGGTACCTATCAAGGGTGGAATCCATCTCCTAACACATACTATGGTAATCCTACTTCATCCAACTACTACCAAGAAACTTGTGAGGAAGATATCCAATGGTGGGGTCAAGAACAATAAGCTTCAACACCCATGTGGAATGAGCAATGTCCCTATCCATCCCCATCCTACCATCAAGTCTTGCCGGAGTATTATCAAGGGGATTTCACAAGTCATGAACAACATTCTCCACCGCCTTCCATGCTAGAGGAGCTCTTTAAGATGGTTAAAGAAAGCGAGCGTCCTCAAGAGGATTTCACAAACTATGAGCAACCCTCTCAACCTTCTTCTATGCTAGAGGAGCTCTTGAAAATGGTGAAGGAAAGTGAGCGTCCTCGAAAGGAGTTTGTAAGCTATGAGGAACCTTCTCCACCTCTTCCCACGCTTGAGGAAGCTTTGAAGATTGCGGATGACAATGCGAACCAACTTAATCGCTTAGCTCAAGGCATGACACTCATCAAGGAAGCTCTAGAGGATGAACAACATTCTCCACCTTCCTCCACAATTGAGGAGATGTTGCAAATGGCGGAAGATAATGCAGCTCGGTTGGATCGTTTAACTCAAAGTGTGAAGCTCATCTCCGACACCTTTGAACCGGAAGTGCTAGTCATGGAAGAAGAAGAAGGTGAGTCTCCCCAAGAGGAATTTGTGAGTCATGAGAAATCTCTTCCACCTCCTTTCATGCTAGAGATCTTGCAAATTGTGGAGGATAATGCAAACCGAGTTAACCGCTTATCCCAAAGTATAGAGCTCGTCACGAAGATTCTTGAGAATGAACGCCATCTCAATCATGTGGAGCAAGTTTATGATGATGAAGATGACATTTCTGAATCCGAAGAGCTTGACACGGAGGAAGATTTGGTAGTGGAGGAGATTAAAGTGCATATTTTTCCCATGGAAACACCATGTGACAATGATGTGAGGATAGAAGAATCAAGGAGACTTGAGGATGATGACCCTTTAGAGGAGGTGAGAGATGATTTGGAGACGCTTCAAGAAGAGGTGACACAGAGAGTGGAGCACGAAAGTGAACAACACCACTCTATTGTGGTCCCACCAAGGATTGTGAGTACTCTTCAATCTTCTTGCTTGATCATGAAGTACTTGTGTCAAGAGACGGACACAAGCTTCATAACCCCCCTTAAGGTGATAATGGAAGAGGAGTCGCCCATGTTTGAACCGGAAAACTCTTCGAGTGACATCACCAACTTGGGGACGATGGAGCTCAATGGTGGCCCCCTTTCATACTTTCTTACTCAAACTCCTAAACTCAATGGTAGAAGGCCATGGCAAGGTAACAATTGGAACTCAAGCTTAGTTCATTGGTCATTCTACCATTTGCTTTTATCGCCACTTGGAGCTCAACTCTCATCATGGAAGAAGCTACTTGACTTGAAGGAGGTACTAAGTTGGACACCATAACACAGGTATCGTCGAGCTTAAGACGGTAACCAAGCGCTTCTTGGGAGGCACCCCATGTTATCTTAACTTTTTCATTTTTAATTGTTGTTCGAGGTTTTTGTGTTGTTTTAGTTTTTGAATAAGGTTTGGCAAGCAATTGGGATCACTCTTCACCAAGGATCATCATGGAACTCTTTCACCTCTATTACGTCCTATGCTCCTCTCTACCAACGCGGTAACTTCGTTCCACCTTACCCTCTCTCTTTTGATCATTGAGGACAATGCTCATGTTAGTCGTAGGGGAGTTTGAGGTTTGGTGTGATTATTTGTGGTAGAGATCTAAGGCTATGCTTGAGTTGCATGATCTTAATTGATTGTCAATTTCCTCTATTGTAGAATCATTCGGTTCTTGACTTTTGGTGTTTAATTGACTTCAAGCTTTCATAATGACGTTTAGACTGTTCCACTTAGAACCTATAACCAGCATGCTTAGCACCAATATCAAATGAGTCTAGGCCAGAACATAGATTTTATCACTCTAGTGTGTTGGTTGATTGGTTGATACGTGTTTTTGTACCACTCGATAACACCGATCTAAGATGATGAAGGTTCACCCCTTTTCCATGTTTTCTTCACCTTTTTGATTTGTGGCTTGAGATTAGGCGGAATCCAATTCGAAATCTTGTGTGGAAGTTGTTAAGGGGCTAAGGATCAAGTGGCTAAAGTCAAAAGAAAAGAAAGAAAAGCTAAAGCTAGGCAAGCTCGGCACCTAAGTGAAGTGTCGGGTTAAGCACTACCAAAGGCAGAAGCTGTGAGCTAGGCAGGTTCAACACCTAAGTGAAGTGTTGGATCGAGCACTAGTATGCAGTAGAAAAAAAAAAGAAAAAAAGGAAAATAAAATGAAGAAGAAAAGAAAAAGAAAAGAAAAAAAAGAGAGTTCTCAAATGTAGCCCTTGATCCTAGCCCGAGTTTGTAAAGTGTGGATCTAGAAGCGGATGAAGTCGAGTCGATAGCCATGTCATGATCACTCACCACTTTCAATCCATTTCCCGAGTTCAAGTCCTTTTGATTAGAGTTGGTGTTGTCGTTGTCGGTTTTGCTGTGTCCCAATCAACCACTACTTGAAGTGTGCAGAAAAGAGTGAGGGCTAGACTTGTTTGGTTGACGTTCTTGCATGTGTAGGTTTAGTTTGTTCGTAGAACATTTTTAAGCCGAATTGTTATTGCTTGAATCTCAATGGACCGATCTTGTCATTTGTGAGCTTGGATGTTTTCTAGTTTATTTGCTTGAGGACAAGTAAAGCTTAGTCGTAGAGGAATTTGATGTGACTTTATTTGGTGCATTTTAAGCCTTTGATTAGCCTAAGGATTTCCCATGTTTGATCTCATTTTTTTATGATTCATATGCTTTTATTGAAGTTTAGTGCAAAGTGTCCTTTTGTTGCCCGGTTGCCACTTTGAGGCCAATTCCATGTCTATTGGAGCTGTTTTCTTTGTATCTTCAGGTCTTGGCATTAAAGTACCAGTGACAAGGAGCACGTGGGATCAAACGGGAGGTCGATCGGGGCTAGGACGGAGGAGATACGGCCGATGCAAGATTGGAGAAAATGCACTTTCAGCTGAAGGAATTTTCGCCGAGAACCTAGAGTTCTCGGACCGAAAATTCTAAGCAGTCGGCGGACATCTGATCATTGAAGTCATTTTCGGCGAAAACTTTCCAATGTTTTCGCCGAAAATCTATGAAGGAATGCATCAGCCGGTCGGGTTTACAAAGGCATTTTCGGCGAAAATGTTACATAGTTTCGCCGAAAATTCAAGGCTAGTCCGGTGCAGTATATATAGAGGAAGGGGGCGAAAATTAAAAGGGGAGCTCATTAATATTTTACACATCGCCGATTTCATCCCTCTTTCCTCTCAACTTCTCCAACACTTTCTCCTCATCAACTAATCCATCATCAACCCTAGAGCAAGGTGCAAATTGGAGTAAGGAGCTTGGATTGAAGCCCACAACCTTGGGGAGAGGAGCTTGCAAGAAGAGGATTGCCATGAAGCTCTTGGTGACCATCTCTCCTTCTTTCTCTTGTGTACCCTTGGCCATGTGTGGCTGAATTTCCTAGGTTTCCTTGGATTGATAGATAGTTATGCTAGGATAGAGGTTGATTGTACACATTTGCCATGATTGATCTTGGATTGTAAGAGGATGGTCTCTATGACTTGTTGTTAATTCCATTGATGGCTATGGCTTGATTGGTCTATCTTTTGTGATGTAATGCATGAGAGTGCTTAGATTACATGGATTGTAGGTCTAGGGATTGAAGGGAGTGTGTTCTAAGAGATTAGATCATCTCAATTCAACCATAGTTGCATGATTTCTCACTTGTGCATTTTATCGAACACTTGGTGTGCATTAGGTTTTTCATTCAATTGAACTTTGATTAGTCTTTTGATGATTCTCTTAGTGTTAGGACATTGACATGAGAGTGTGGCCTAGTGGTCATAGAGTCATAGGAGAGGGTTTTGTAGCTTGGCATTTCATCAAACACCTTTAATGCATCCTTAGTCACTTAGCTTGAGAGCGAGAGCCTAGGTTGAGTGGTTCTAGGATAGGGATTTGGTGCGACGAGAGTGCATTGAGTCTATAGAAGGGATTTGCATGGTCATTCGATTGCATTCCTCGATCATGTTTGGCTTGTTTGTGCATTTATACCTCTTGAGCATGATGAAGCTATCTTTCCAAGTTAACCTCCTTTACCTTTTGATTTGCACCCTTTTGATTTGCTTGTTTGTTTAGTTTCTTTTATGTTTTTATTTCCTTTCTAAACTAAAACAATTTTAAATGAATAGACCGTCCATGAACCGTGTGAGTATAAGCTTTTGAGAGAGCCCTCGTGGAATACGACCTTGATTGTTGTGAGGTTAAATCTCGCTCATCACCCCCTTTCTGGAAAAAAAAAACTGCCGAGCCATTTTCAAACGAATTTTTGGCGAAAACCTCTCGTATTTTCGCCGAACACTCCAGTTTAAATCACCCCCGATCCTACCTGTTTCTCGCCACCGAAACTTTTCGCCGCAAAATCCCACACTTTTCGCCGAAACAGTTTTTGATTTTACAAGAAATTTTCGCCGAAATTCCACCATTATTTTCGCCCAATTCCCATATTTTCGCCGAAAATTCTGTGTTCTCCGCCAACTATTTAAGCCGGTCTCAACTCCCGATTTTCGCCCCCCCTCCGAAAACATAAACCCCAATTTCACATCTCTCTCCCTTTTTGAACGCCGCCGCCACAACATCCGCCGCCCCCAATCATTGCCCGCCGCCGCCTATCCCTAATCATCTTCAACCTAGAACCCTAGAATTGGAGCTCCACAGCTCTGGTTCCTCCCGAACAAGTTTTCTAGCTTTTCATCGATTTCTCGGATTTCCAATCATTTTCTCGAGTCATGTCTTCACGGTTAGTTGTTCAGCCCTTGATTGTGAATCTTTTGGCTTTTTGACTTTCGATTTTGGCACGATTGACTTTAGTTGACTTTTTGGTTTTTCCTCGATTTTCATGATTGCTGTTTCGGTGTCGATTGGCTAGGTTTGGGCAATTCCTTTTGATCTGTTTGGGCTCGTAAATTGTTGCATGTGCGATCGTGTTAATGAATTATTTCGTGCTCTGTGATTGTCGATGTGCGTTATTCCTCGTGCTTGATTATTTGAATGAAGATCCTTTGCTGCTCAATTTCAACTCGGTGATTTCTCGGTTATTTGTTTACCCCCACTTGTTAATCTAAGTGTGGGATAGTATTTTGATCTTCTAATTAGGGTATTCCTTGAGTTATGTTTTACAGGGCTCCAAAGCATTTCAAGACCACCAGTGCAGATAGGGCGCAGCGATCCTCGGCTCGACTAGAACCGGGCTCAATCCTCCCGTCCACCCGTACGGCTGCACCGACATCGACGGTTGTAGCCATCACCTCCGAGGCTACATTGACACCTGTGTACCCTATTTCCTATGTTCCTGCACCCGCCGATGGAGCTTTGCATCCTTTCATCGCTGCCCTTGAGCCACACCATCTCGAGGTCTACCAGAGGATCAAAGACATTCCTCCGGCTAAGGCAGCAGTTCTTTCTTTGGACAGTCTCAAGGACCACAATCCGGTTGGCACTCCACCATCGACACCGCCCTTCATAAAGCCGGTTTGCGAGTTCTGACCGCTCATGGTTCCCCTACCCGCTTGTCGCCATTCAAGAGTTCTGGAGTCGTGCCTCATTGAGCACTTTCGGTCTCTGAGATTCCTTCACCCACCGCTTCCACCAACCCACCTTCAGGAACAGTGTCCTCCAGGCTTAAGGTCACCTTGTCCATTTGTTTTCTTTCTTCTTTTTGGGTCAGTCTTCAAGTACACAATTTATTCCGTGTTTGGCACTCCGGAGCACATTCGATCACCGGTTCCTCTTTGACTCATTTATTTTATCCGTTTGGGAGTTTCTGTACCGTTACTCATGGTCACGCCTACCCGCTTGTCGCCATTCAACGCTTCTGAGTTCCTCATAGCTTACGCGGTTTCATGGCATTGCACTCTTTCCCCCCCACCAACGCGCCCTTTCCACCCCCACCTTCGAACAGTGATCAGGTGTTTCTATCCTTTCCATTTCTTTTCTTTCTTCTTTTGGTTCATCCAATTTATTCTGTGTGATCCGGCACTTGTCCGGTATCCTTTGATCTTTGATGTTTGTGTTTTGTAGGTTATTGAGTAGCTACTTCACTCCGCTCTGGCTTCTCCGCGTCATTCACTACACGCCATACCCTCCAGTTCTTCATATCTCTTTTAGTTTGGTCCTGTGAGGACACAGAACTGTCTAAGTGTGGTAGGATGTAGAGAACCATGCATGATCTTGATTGCCTATATCTTTGTGTGCCTCGTGATTCCTGTCTAGTCTCTCTAGCATAGAATGGCTCAGTTCTTGTTTTTTTATGTTAAGTTGTGTTCAATCCCTAATAATGATGCTTAGACTACTTAACCTAGAACTTGAGAACCAACGTGTTTGTTTTGATGCTAAATTACCTGGTCAGAACAGAATTTTTAAAATCACACTTGTAGTTTGTAGCCTTGATTGCATGCAAATGACCGAATCTGACTAGCAAACCAACTGTGAGCTTTTGATCCATTGCACGTAACTTGCAATTTCAATTCTTTCTGAGTGGTTTTCTGTTTGCTTGAATGAGTTAGAATTTGCATGAGACCTACTCGAGACCACAAGATAACACGAGTTCCAGAATGATAGGGGCACCTAGATTCAGCTACTAAGCCAGATAGCCTACCAAATGATAAATCCATTAGATTTAAACCCGTGAGTTTGGCCTGTTCTTTCGGTTCGATATACATTACAGCCATTTCCCATTCTTTCATTCCCCGTTGATCCCCTGTGGTTGTAGTTATAGATTGACCTACCGGAAGTTGGTTTGTCGTAACCTTGCCTAAAGCCATTAAAACAGGTGGTCTTAGCTGTTATGTCCAGACGTGTAAACCCCTCTAGCAACTAAAAGAAAGAATCGGCACAAAAGAAGAAAAAAAGAAGTAAATTTCGAAAAGAAAATGATGAAAAGAAAGAGAAAAATCAGAAAGCCAAAAAGTTTTCAAGTTTTCATTTCAATAAACGTTCTTCTCCCTACATATGGAAGAACGAAGTCAAAAGAAAAGTTAGTAAGAAAAGAAATGTGTAAAGAAAATAAGTGCTAGGTTGCTTGAGGGTATCATAGGACGAGTGTTCACTATTCCACCCGTGTCTGGTTAGACGGTAGGAAGCCATAGGCTAGATTCGAGGGAAGTTAGTCGAAAGCTACACCGCACCAAAGCCATCACCATATTTTCTCATCATCCATCTCATTGTAAACCCTTGTAGTGTAGAATTCGTTACAGTCCTAGCAGGGAAGTCCTTCTTGACTGGTTACTCGTGTTGTCACAGTGGTGGAGATGTGGTCGAAATGCAAACTTATGACAGAATTCAGTAACAGAAAATGATTAAGAGCTTAAAACACGTCCTTAAACACAGAGAGTGAGAGTTCCCATTGTACTATATTTTCCCTGTGTGAGGAGTCTGGTCGGTCAGGTCAAATTCGTGAATAATTGGTTACGATTACTTGTCGTGTGCAGTTTATTAGTGAGACCAGGTTGTTCGGCTGATCTGTATGCATATCAGGTTTTTTTGTTCTAGGAATTATCTGTCTAATAATTCATTGTGTTTGATTGAGCTTCAATTTGATCGATCTTATCATTTGTGAACATGAGCGTTTCTATTCATTTGCTTGAGGACAAGCAAAAGCTTAAGTGTGGGGTATTTTGATGACACTCGAATTGACGTGATTATCAGCCTCATTTAAGCGACATTTCATTGCTTAAGACACAGGTTTTTAGGGTAGAATAGTGAATATTCACTCAACCGATCCATCTCATGCCTTTTGTGTTACCTTGGCCCATTTCGGGTCTATTTGATGGTTTTCTATGTTTTCGTGTTAGCACAGGTGTTCGCCATCAAATACGGTAGCCAAGGACGTGTCTAAGGCACTGGAACCCCGAATAATCACACCCGAATCAACCAGAAAAGTCATTCAACTCAAAAGGAATTCCTACTCTACTTTACACACAGATTTTCGGCGAAAATACCCTTGAGTTTTCACCCAAAATACAAGAAGGAATCCACTGTCCCTCCAAGAAGAAGTTTTCGGCAAAAACCTTAGGAGTTTTCGCCGAAAACCCTAAGCCATTTCAGCCGGAAGTGACAGAAGGATCAAGCCAACTTTTCAACAGGTATTTTCGCAGAAAATCTCTTGTATTTTCGGCAAAATTCAAGTAAAAATCAGCAGTCGCTCGGTTAAGTTTAAATACAAAATCAGCGGCTAAACAAAGGGGACAATTTTTTACACTTGGACGAAAAATCCCAAGACTGAGGCTAGAGAGAGAACGAGTGGATAGAGTTCGAGGAGCCAGGAACGGATCGTGACGCCATCCATCCCTCTTGGAGAGCCAGTGCTAGGAGTTGAAGATCCAGCAGATTGAAGCTGCAAGGAGTCGTCGAAATTAGGTTTTATAGTTCTTCTCTGTCTTCCCTACCTGAGATGTATTCTTTGTTTGTCTTCGATTCTTCTGTATTGAATATGAGTAGCTAAACTCGTATAGCTTAGATTAGATGAACCCTAAGTGACCCAGGGCTTAAAGCGGTCACGGATCGGCGGTGATTGGATTCGAAATTCATTCAGTTTCTCCTTCATGTTTGATTTGTTCTTTGTTCTTTGCGTTTCTTGTCTGGTTTGGCCACCTAGATTAGATTCTTGTTAAGCTAAGGATAGAAGCGAATGCTCGCCTTACTTTAAAACACCAAATCGAACAATTAACCTAATCATTGGAGTGTGCCTTTCGTAGGAACCAATTAGGGTTGATCCATTGCAAGAGTAACTCATTAATCGTTAGAATTTGCACCAGTTAGTTAAGTCGTTGCGAGAGGCGACCGTACCCGGACGGCTAATTAATCGTGGTAGCTAGATCGGATAGAGCGAACGTTCGCCAGTCTTAAACCTAAGGCTCAGGAGTTATGATGGTGTCTGTGAACTGAATGAACTAGAATCGAAAATCGCTGATCTGTTGATTGTTGTTGCTCTGGTGATCTAAGGGGGATTCGAAATCTAAGCTTGTCTGCCGTCTGTCTTAGTCTATCAATCAATCTTTCTTTGCCTTAATTTCATTTCAATTTATCTTTGCATTTTAGTATAGAAGTCGTGGAACTCACACCACGCACTAAGTGTTTAACCTTGAATTTAATTGCCAACATATTTGAGTAAGGAAGTAGAAGAGACCCATGGAATACGATCTACCCTAGCTTCACAGCTTGGTAGTTATTTGATCGACCGCTATTCTGCAGCTCATCACCTTCCAAATCCTCCACCAGGCTGGTATCCAAACTGGTACGAGGTGGGGTTGGTGTAGCCGGATGGACCTCCAGTAGATTGCGAAGTGGGTGTTGATGAAGGGAGGAGGCGTTAAACGGGCCATCCTGTAAAAAGCCATAGATATTGGACACTCAAATAACAAATGCTCTAATGTTTCTTCCGCCACATGGCACACTGGACAGGTTAGGGGCACTTCCATGCCACGCGTAAATAAACACTCCATAGTTGGAATAATCCTATGAAGCATTCTCCAAATGAAGAATCTGAATTTCGGCTGGATTTGGATCTCCCAGGAAAACATCCATAGGGGAGCATCTTGAATGTTGACACTATCTTTCCGTGTTTTCTTTGGTTTTTTCAAACGGTATGCCAAGTCATAGCCAGAAGACGTGGCATAAACCCCTGAGCTCGTAAGGTGCCAGACTGGGGAATTAGGGTACGGAGTTAAGGGTAGATGTATTTGGAGAATAGCGGAGACGGAGGACTCAGTGAAGTGTGCCCGGAGCAAACTAATATTCCATCGTCCATCCACAATCAATCCAACAATGGAGGGTGGACCAGTATAAGGGCCTTGGTATCGCAAGGTTGGAATACTTGCAAGATCTGCGGGGATCCAGTTTACTTTCAGTGGGTGAAGAAGGAACCTAGACCCGATTTGCCACAGAAGACCAGTTCGCAATAATTCCATACCATGCAGAAGGCTTTGAAAACCATGGGAGGATCGAGCGCCGCTTCGTGCTTGCAAGATTGTTTTGCCATCAAAATATTTAGCTCGTAATACCCTAGATATTAGCAACTCTGGATTCTGAAGGATTCTCCAACATTGCTTAGCCAGCAAGGCTTGATTGAAGAGGATAAAATCTTTGAAATCCAATCCCCCTAAATTTTTCGGTAGAGATAGGCAGGACCACGAAATCCAATGCTGAACCTCACTCACTTTGATTTTTCCTCTCGTGTTTAAATGTAAAGTAATCACTCAAAGTAGGTTTTAAAAATCAGAACACAAGTTCAAGCTCAGTTCAAACAGTTTAAAGTTTCTTCGAAGCTACCAAGTCAAGAAATATCGAGACGTGTGACACAGCAAGACCTATAACCTAAGGCTCACACTATGGGCACAAGCACATTCTTTTCTATGAGTCGTTACTCAAGCACACAAGCAAATAGTTTATGAATAATTTAGGGTTTTGGTTCAAAGGATTAAACACAACGAAGGTTATCTACTTGAAAATCCCTCTTCTTAAAAAACAACTAACACGAAAACTTGGCAAAGTGGCCTTGCTTTGTGTGGGTCGATTTTCTATTTTTGACCTCTTTTATATTTTTCTTTTCTTTTCTTGTATTTTTTGTCTTTTTGTATTTCCTTTGTGGCCACTAGCTTTTTCTTCCTTACAATCAAACCGAAACAAAAACAAACAGAATCAGTAAACAAGATGAAATTTTTTAGGTGATTTTCGAAAAATTTTATAAAACACAAAGATAAAGGGATAGAGTGGTCCTAGTGTTGAACTGTGCTCTGATACCGGCTGATATGAACTGTCTGCAGTCGTGGGCATCGACCCTAATACCGTAAGCCGTGTAACAAGAACAACAAGTCTAACCTTAGTGTCGGCGGAGAGTACTTGGACCCACTAGTTGTAAATAACTAGGAATCCTAAGTGTCCAAGCCGAATGGTTCCACGCAGTCGAGGGTTTGTACCTCGAGTAACGATAAACCTAACCTTAAACTAAGCAACAACTAGCAAAAGCTTGAAGGAAACAAGAACAAAGTTCTTAAATTTAATTGTATTAAAAATAAAAAAGTCCTTACATTATGGCCAAAGGCCTTTATTTATAGGTGAGGAATCGGGAACAAGCTCTCCAAATCCTACTTCTATTCTACTTCTAGAATTCTAAAATATTCCTAAACAATCGACTAAAAGGGAGGAAATCCAAATAAATACTAAAATTGTCTAAAATAGGCAAAACCCTAAACCGGCGAAACCCTAGAGGTGCCCGTGTCCGTGGCCAACTCGAAATAGGTGTCCAAGTCCTATTCTAGCGTGGATTGTGTATCCTCCGTGTTTCCTACTCCTAACAGGACTTGGAAACACGCGGTTCTTCACGTGGCATCGAGGTTTCCTCATCCGGTAAGAAGTCCTAATCGCGGTCGAATTTCCTTGTCACGTGCGGATTCCGTGGCACGGTTCTGGACGCATCTGGCATCAGCATCTGTGACCGTTTCTGGCTCAGACGGCATCAGCATCCTGCGGTCTGATGTCCGCGTCTGTCTCGGCCAACATCAGCATCCGATGTATGCTCCTTGCTCGGATCAGCATTCGCGCCCAGCATCATGATGTCTCGTCCCGGCATCAACCTGGCCCGGTTCAGCTCTTTGTCCCAGCTTGGCATCATCATTAAGGCCTGAGTCTTGGGGGTTGATGCACCCAAATATTGGTGTATTCAATCCCTCATTAAACGACATATTTTGTACTCTACTTGACCGTTCTGCATGATTTTGCTTGAGTTTTGTACCCTTTGACTCTTTGGATCGTTTTATGTCATTTTGCATGTTTTTTTATGTATTTCAGTATACATACGACGTTAAGATTGAACTGAAGACAGTATTAGAGAATGGATGTCTGTATGAATTTTTTAAATTCATCCATTTAACTGCATATGACCAGTAAATGAGCTTGGAATTAAAAGGAGTGTTAGAATTATTAAAATTAAATGAGCCACCATTATCCCAATCATCATCCCATTATGGAAGAGGAGATAGTCAGGTGAGCTGGGAATTAATTCCCATTTTGAGAACGCGGAGCAGAAGACGAGGGGAACAATAGATGATGAGCACGTCCGAGAGTATTAATTATTTGAAGATCAGCTTGTTAATAGCGGTGGAATCAAGGTCAACCTTGATGAATCGGCGGTTTGCAGCTTTCTTCTTAATTAATCTCATGAGTAGTTAGGTTTTCTTTTCTTGCTTGGGTTTTGTTGAAATCTTTGAGATTATGAGTTGATACTTTGAATAAATGTTTTGGATTGTGGATTAATGATGATTGATGATCTATTTTGTTATCTTGTCCTCCCCGTTCTTAGACTTCCCTATAATTCGAGGTTTTCTGCAGTTCTCCTGTTTTAGGTTTTCTATTAAGTTTTATATTTGATTGTTGGTTCAATGCGAGTTAGGGTGTGTTGCAGGTGGTTCTTGGTTGTAGAGTTGACCGACCCAACCCTTCGAACCTGAAACTGATTGTCATCCATGTCCTGCCAGTTCTGTAGCTGCATTTTCTCATAATTTCTTAGAAGGATACAAACCCAAGCAAGACATCTCCCCACCGTTGATCCTACTTGTTAATTTGTGTTTTAGTTATTAGTTAGTTTTTACATTTTTCTAAATTAATCAAATCTTCGATCAAAACGATTTCGCTGACTAGCAGAACTAAACTGAGTAAGGTAGCTCGAGTAGACCCGTGGGACTATGACTCTGAGATTTCTCAGGTTTATTTGATATTGGGGCCTAAAAATCTCTTCATCAAATTGGCATCGTTGCCGGGGACATTACTTGACTTCAGGAAATGTTTAGGATTACTAGCTCAGTTTTTGCTTTCTTATTTGTACATATTTGATCTTTTAGTTTGCTTCGTATCTCCATCTTGTTCATATTTCATTTTCTACTTCACCCTTTGTGTTCGTTGTTTGCTTGGATTTTTCTACTTTGTTTGCAGGACATGGTATGGATGTTCAAGCACAACTTGAAGCTCTCCTTAGGGAGTCACAAAACTGTCATTTCCCATTAGTTCAAGTCTCTCCGCCATCTTTTGTTGGTTCTTATGATGAGTACAGTGGTGATTATGGTAACTCTGGAAACTGGAGCATGCAGGATCCATGCTATTCAGATCGACAAGATCAGTCTTGCTATTATGAAGAACATTAATCTTATGACTCAACAAACCAAGTTAGTCCCTTCGTGATTGAGGAGTTGACCAAGATGATTATTACTGGTGCAGCTGATAATGTTTCTCTTAACACTTCTCTCAAGAGAATGAGTGAGAACATGGATCTCATCATATCTAAGCTAAAGGAAGAAAATTATGATGCTCTTGGTTCTCAACAAGAAATTAGCGATCATCTTAATCAAGCCTGTCAGCCTGACAAACAAACATCAAGTGTTGAGGAGTTATTGAGTAGTTTGACAAAGGTGATTCAAACTAGATTTGACGCATTAGAGACCACTACCAATGCAAGATTTGATGCATAAGCAGAAAGAAAAAGAAGAAAGAAGAAAGAAGCATTGGAAGATGGGTTGCACAAGCAGAAAAGAGCAATTGATTACTTGTCTAACATTGTGAAATAGCTTAGTGATGGGTTGTGTGACTTGGAATTCAAGTTGATAGTGAAGACAGTTGAAGAGGCATATCGGCACATTAAGAGGGAACTTCCTTTTTATCCGAGCTCGGATGACGATGATTTTTTCAGTCCTCTGATTGAATCTGTGCCCCTTCCTACCGAAGAGATTAAAGTTGTTAGTGCTTCAACTAGTCAAAAAGTGAACTCCATGCTTTCTTCTGATGAGACGACTACAGATGACTCGGAACCTATTAAGACAACAAAGCGGAAGCACCTTAGTAGGAGAAAAAGGAAGCGGCTTCGCCAAGAGTTGATGATGGTTGAGCAAGCAAAGAAGAATGAAGAGTTACATAGGCTTGACAACCAGATGCTTAAAAGGGAAATCTGCACTCAAAATAATTAAATAGAAGAATATTTGAATTAATATAAATAAGGTAATTAAAATATTTAAGATAATTATTAATTATCAATAACTACCTAATAACTATCCTATATCATAACAACCAAAATAGGTGATGTGGAGGATTCTCATTGGTTATGTCTAGGGGACATAAAAATTCCTTATGTCACCCTAGAAATTCCCGTTTGTACGACATTTATCGTAAACGTCACTATTTTGTAACTTATTGCGACATTTAGTATGACACTTAATATATGTCGGTAATGATCTGTGTCTTTTATGATAATTTATTTCACTTCAAGCGACGCTTAGCTAAATGTTGTAATAAAATCATTTGCGTATACATTGTTGCGACATTTAGTATGACACTTAATATGTGTCGGTAAAAATTCGTAAATTTTCTAACAATTTGTTTTACTTCAAGCGACACTTAGCTAAATGTCGTAATAAAATAATTTGGATATAGATTTTCGCGACACTAAGTATGACACTTACTATTTATCGGTAAAAATTTGTTTTACTTCAAGCAACACTTATCTAAATCTCGTAATAAAATCATTTGAGTATACATTGTTGCGACATTAGTATGACTCTTATTAAGTGTCGGTGAAAATTTGTATCTTTTATGACAATTTGTTTTACTTCAAGTGACGCTTAAGTAAATGTCATAATAAATGATTTGAATATACATTGATCTAACGTTTAATATGACACTTTACTTTTTCTTGATAGATGTTTATGTTTTTACGACACTTTATTTTTAGGGTTTGTATTCAAGTAAACTGAAATTAATAGTATATTGCTAGCTACTTAATTGCTAATTTTGAACAAACACTAGGTACTAGTATATCGTTACCTAATTATTAGCTACTCAATACTATATCCTACAACATATTATCAATTTACTTAACTTAACTGATATAGATTATGATCTCCAATACTGAGAACCAATTCCCTACACTAAATCAGGTATCTCCCAATGGATAAATCTTGGATAAATACCTCAAGAATTAATGTCACCGGAGTACATGGCTGGCTTAGACCGCTTCTTGAATTTTGCTTTCTCCAATAACAATGACGGAAAGCAAATAGTCTGTCCATGTCCAAAATGTGGATTCAAGAAATGTTGTGCAGAGATGACGTCTACGAGCATTTACTGTGAAAGCCATTTCCTCCTAGATATACTGTTTGGGATCGACATGAAGAGCGCAACTTCGGATCATCTTCACGAAGTGCACGTACAATAGTGTAGGAATATGATCATACAATATCACACCATTCAATAGTTAATGATGTTTTTGGTGTCGTTACTGAGGAGGTTTGTGAGACTGCTACTGAAGTTCTCGCTTCTAAAGATGTTAGCGAAGAAGATCAAATGATGAAGATATTTCCACCATCGAAGATAATGACATGATCATCCCTAATGACACAGAGGAGACAACTAATGATGACAATGTAAATTTGAGGGATTTACTGAAAAATGGAGAAACATAATTATACGAAGGATGTAAGAAGTTCTCAAAACTAACTCTCATTCTGAGGCTTTATCATACCAAGGGGATGCATAACATCAGTGATAAAGCAATGTCAATGATCATTGAGTTGTTGCACGAAACTTGTGAGCTTGCCAACATACCGCCAACAAAATATAGTGCAAAGAAAATGATCAAACGACTTGGGTTGGGATACATGAAGATTCATGCATGTGAGAATGATTGTATGTTGTGTTAGGGTAATGACATAAATGTGACGAACTACAGGATTTGCAAGCAGTCCAGATACAAGGATGGTGGTGGTGATGATGAGGTAGTTGATGGAAGTAAGAAGAAACGAAAAGGCATGAAAATATATCGATACTTTCCACTAACTTTGAGGTTGAAAAGATTGTTCATGTGCCCTACAACAACGTGAGTATGATGTGTCATTCTACACAGAGAAGTACTGATGGAATGTCGCGGCATACATGAGACGGTCAAGCGTGGATTGACTTCGACACACTATGGAAAAATTGGTCTTTTGCGACATTTTTATAGCAACATATAATGCAAATGTCGGCATATCATAATATAACACTGTTTGTACGACATTTATCGAAAATTGGTCTTTTCCAAAATAGTTTTCAACCAAGGCTCGAAACTGAATGAACACCCCCAAGTAAATCCGATCGATAGCGCAAAATATAGGTCCACGGATATTTGTTATAATGATCATAAAATAAGATATAATATTTCTAATTTGCAACATAATCAACAAGTGAGGGCCCCACGCATCAGTGCATATTAAATCCAATGGCCCAATAGCATTAAAATTTGAACTAGGAAACGGAACCCCAAACAGCAGTCAGGACAAATCAAGGGAAAACGTTTATTAGAATAAGGTAAACTATTTTTGCGAAGCACACGCTTCACGGTGTCCAGATTTGTGTGCCCAAGTCATTGATGCCAAGTTTGTAAGGTGGCTGAGGGAACATGTGGCCGAGAAACACCCTCAAACATAGCCAACAGAATTGGGTAGAGGCCATCTTTACTCTGGCCTTTGAATAGCAGGCGCCGTGTGGTCAAGTCATATATAATAACCAAATTGTTCAACTACAAATCATGTAGTGTCATGGTACACGCCGTGTATCTGTGATACACGACTGTGCTTTAATTCCATACATTCATGTCTAGAGTTGGTTTAAATACAACACGACCGTGTAGTGTACAACACGCGAAGTTGTATGCTCAGCGTATAAAAAGATGGATTTTGGCGGTTTCTGCAACTTTATGCTCTCTCTTTTTTCCCGAAGACATCATTGACGAACCAAGGTTTCTCTAACTTCAAACCTTGATTACGGGAGTTCCGGGTGTCCGATTAAGGCGTCGTTTCTTCCTGTGGATTCCTGGCGACGTAGAGAAGAGATCGAAAGTCTTCGTTTGGGCTGGGTTGCTGCTAAGTGTTGCTGATCAGAAGGAAAGAGCTATGTTTTTGGGAAGGGAAAATTGAGTCATCTGAGGATTGGGAAGACAATTAGAGCCTCGTCTTCTATTCCAGGTGAGGGTTTAGCGTTGGTAGGAAAAGATGAGTAATGTGAGGAGTTCCAATTGGACTTAAATGAAATAGGGATTTGCATGAAATTGAAGAGAGAAAAATTGGGGGAAAACTTTTGTGTGATTGCTGATTGATTGATTGTGAATTTGTGTTTTGTATGTGGGGATTGATACAGGATGGTAATGTTAATGGATTGAGATAGAAATGACTGTTAGGGTGAAATGGGATTTCTGTTCTATTATGCATTCTTCTGTTGTTGCCAGTTGTGGTTGCAGAAGGATGATCCCAATGAAGGATCATCCTATGGAGGACGAACAAGAGGGTAACTCTAGACCTCGTGACATAGCTTCCTCTCTCCCCTTGTTTATGCAAGTGGATTGGCTGGAAAGGATAGTCGTTTACCCTTGATATGCTTGGAATTGTGATGTGGAAATTGGGATATGGAAATGTGAGAATTGATGAGATGTTGTGATGTTGTTGATGATGGTGGTGTATTGTGACCATGAGTTGTGATTGATAATTTAGGAATTTAATTAAGTGATGTGAAATGTTAATGTGAAATGCTAGAAACGAAAGGAGCCTGTACTGCCCCTTAGTTGCACCGAGGTGCTGTGTACTCCCTAAGGGGAAGTTGTGATGATTGGACCCTGGATCCTCTTATGCAGTTGAGGATGCGTCTGTGAGACCCCCTTCTAGGTTAGGGGTGTGTTTGTTCGCCGGCAAGGGTGGTATGGGATAACCTCATTTGCACCTAATAACTCCCCTATAATTATTTGTGATGTGATGTATGATGAACTATGTTGGAATTGCTTTGTGAGTTGGGTTGTGGTGATGTGTTGATTGGTGGAATTGATGTTGTTGGGATGTGATTTGATGATGTTATGATTACGAATTCAGAGTAGAGAACTGCACCTATATGACCACCTAGAATGTTCTAAGATTAACAATTGGTTGGACTTAAAGTTCAATCCCATTGTTAGTGTTATTTGTGGAGTGCTGGGACAGCTCCTTGTGGCGTAGTTCGGCGCATAGTTAAGCCCAGTGGGTTCACTCAGTTTCATTAGAATACTGATCCGACAGAAACTTACAAGTTCTACTCAACTCACTCAAACTTGATTTGACTCAAATTTTTAAGTAATGACAAACTGAACAAGTCATTACACTGATTTATAAACTTCACTGTTTTCCCACTATTCTAGTTCGATAGTGATGCTGATGACACTCGATTTGACGTGATTATCAGCCTCATTTAAGACATTGTTTTTAGGGTAGAATAATGAATATTCAATCGATTGCCCTATCTCGTGCCATTTGTGTTACCTTGGCCCTTTTCGGGTCTATTTGATGGTTTTCTAGTGTTTTTGCGTAAGCACAGGTTTTTGCCGTCAAATAAAGTAGCCATGGACGTGTCTAAGGCATAGGAACATCGAGGAACTGAACCGGAATCGATCAAAGGAGCCAATCAAAGTCAAACCGAAAATCTGCCATTCACACTTACAGTTTCGGCAAAAATGATCCTCCAGTTTCGGCGAAACCAGTAGTTCAAATCAACTGATGCCAAGTGAAGACTGATTTCGGCGAAACCATTAAGCCTTTCGGACCGAAAATGCAAGACAGAGAAATCATGGCCATTTACACAAGAGTTTTCGCCGAAACTACCCCTATGGTTTCGGCGAAAATACCATCTCAGCCCGGCCCAACTAGGGTTAAGTATTTATACTTAACCCGGCGGCCAATATAGGGGATACAATTCATAATTCAAAAAACATAACTTTTCGAGATCAGATTTCTCTGAAGTTCTGGAGCGAAGAGTTGGAGTTCGAAGAGCCGGATAGAGATCGTGACGCCATCCCTTACATCTTGGAGAACCGGAGCTAGGAGTGTAACTTACCGAAGATCGGAGTCTGTCAGAGTCGTCCGAATTAGGTTTTTCAGATCCTTTCTGTTCTTCCTTTGAATGATGAACTCTTTCTTTTTCTTTGTTTCTTTTGTAATGATCATGAGTAGCTAAACTCGTTAGGGCTTAGACTAGATGAACCCTAAGTGACCCAGGACTTTAAAGCGGTCACGGATCGGCGGTGATTAGATTCGAAATTCAATCAGTTCTTTTCCATGTTTGATTTGTTCTTCATTGTTTATGTTTCTTGTCTGGATTGATCACCTAGATTAGATTCTGGTTAAGCTAAGGATAGAAGCGAACGCTCGCCTTACTTTAGAACATCGAATTGAACAATTAACCTTATAATTGGAGTGTGCCTTTCGTAGGAACCGGTTAGGGTTAATCCACTGCAAGAGTAACTCATTAATCACTAGTAATTACGCCAGTTAGCTAAGTCGTTGCGAGAGGCGACCGTACCCGGGCGGCTAGTTAATCTTGGTAGTTAGAACGGATAGAGCGAACGTTCGCCGGTCTTAAACCTAAGGGTAAGGGGTTATGGTGGTGTTTTAGTAATTGATTGAATAAGAATCGAAATCCGCTGATCTGTTGATTGCCAATGCTCTGGGGAACGAAGGGGGATTCAAAGTCTAAGTTCGTCTGTCATTCTTGTTTCTAAACCCTAATTCTCAATCTGCTTTAGCTTAATTTGTTTTAATTTTTCTACATTCCTTAGAATTAGAAGTCGTGGAACTCACACCACGCACAACGTGTTTTCCTTGAGTAATTTGTTAGTTCTGAAGTAGCCAATCAATTGAAGGCCCGTGGGATACGATCTATCCGAGCTCTTGAGCTTGTAGTTATTTGATAGAACCAGTGATGAGAACCGTCGTTGTGCTGAGCTGGTTCTATCAAATAACTATCAAGCTCAAGAGTTAGGATAAATCGTATTCCACGGGCCTTCAATTGATTGGCTACTTCAGAACTAACAAATTACTCAAGGAAAACACGTTGTGCGTGGTGTGAGTTCCACGACTTCTAATTCTAAGGAATGCAGGAAAATTAAAACAAATTAAGCTAAAGCAGATTGAGAATTAGGGTTTGGAAACAAGAATGGCAGACGAACTTAGACTTTGAATCCCCTTCGTTCCCCAGAGCATTGGCAATCAACAGATCAGCGGATTTCGATTCTTATTCAATCAATTACTAAAACACCACCATAACCCTTACCCTTAGGTTTAAGACCGGCGAACGTTCGCTCTATCCGTTCTAACTACCAAGATTAACTAGCCGCCCGGGTACGGTCGCCTCTCGCAACGACTTAGCTAACTGGCGTAATTACTAGTGATTAATGAGTTACTCTTGCAGTGGATTAACCCTAACCGGTTCCTACGAAAGGCACACTCCAATTATAAGGTTAATTGTTCAATTCGATGTTCTAAATTAAGGCGAGCGTTCGCTTCTATCC